>JAIUZE010000485.1:0-294297 GCA_022085475.1 Heliosperma pusillum
AAATCAATAAACATGCAATACATAAGTAAAAGTCACGAAATTTTACATACAATATGTAAGAAATGCATGTGAGATCATATTAAAATTTCATGGCCAGAATCAACATGCAACTATTTTTAGTTAACTTTTAACTCAGAAAATGCATGTTAACTCGGTTTAAACGCCAAAAATCAAAATAAATAGCAAATTAATCCCTAAAATCACGAAATTTGACCAAAAACATTTTGAGGTCAGTAGGTATACATGCACCAAAAAAATTCGTCAGAATCGTATTTTAACTCAAAATCTTTGATTTATTAGTTATCTTATAACTTTAATAAAAATGTCCAAAATGAACATGCATGCTACAAGCTAGCTCTGATACCACATGAAAGTCCATAGACCTTAATTAGACTCTTCTAATTAGTTGCTAAATTACTTGTTAATTTAGTATTTAATGATCTATGTAACATGCAGGCAAATATAAAGACATTTATATAAGAGAAGAAATTTCCTCACATTGATATGGAAAATATAAGGGCACAACAAGAACTCCTTCTTGTTGTTCTTGAGCTACAAATATGGATGAACACAAACAATCTCCAAAGTAGAAGATCTCCTCTAAGTTGCACCAAGATAAACCCAAATAATCTACCCTTATTATTAACTAGATAATACGATAGATATTATACTACTAATATTATGACTATATTACTACACTAGTAATACTTAGTAAATATTAGTGTTTGAGAGTTTTAGTAAGAAGATGAGGTTTTTGAGACAAGTAAGGAAACAAGCACAAAATGAAGTGGTGATAAAATGAACACAATTGCTCATTTTATAAGCCATTTGGCCGGTCCATATTGTCCAAATAAGGACTCTTATTTTGCATAATTTGATCACATGCATTAGAGTGGAGTGTTGTAGAACAAGTGATGATTGTTTACTACTTGTTATGTCACTTTCATAAAGTAACTAAAGAGTAAAAATAAGAACAAAATCATCACCATGTAACTACTAGCCCAACCGGCCACAATGGCCTTAGTTTGGTCCATTTTTGATTTTTTGATATTTGTCTTACAAATACTTATTGATCATATGGTTAATTATCTTGTATAATTAAGTGTTAATTTGATCATATAACAATTATATGACTCAATTAAATAAATAATATGTACTTAACATTTTAAGTAAATATTTTACCATTATATCAATATATAATGGGTCCCACAATGCTTAGTTAATTTATTTTACAACTCCTTGTAAATATAATTAACTAATTACCTCTATCTCAAAACCTCAACTAATTTAGTAATTTAACGATTAATTACTAAGTTAAATCTTATTTAATCGTATTAAAATAAGATATAAATTTATTAGTAAATTATCGCATAATTGAAAATAAGTTTAATCGAATTTGAGTTCTTAACTCAATTTCTAATAATTAACTCTCGTACATATCGAATATATGTAATGTACTAATTAACTGTATCGTATACAAATAATTAGTTACTATTTGGAGTTCATCCTTTAGGTGTGACCGAAAGGGAGCAGTTGATCACCGCCGTCAAACGACAATAACGTCAAACTCTAGTCAGCCAACCGTTATTGATTTACGTTAATCAACTGACTAATCATATATATATAGTCAATAAATATCCTAATTATATTCCTTAATAAGATTTATTATGTGGCGCACTATTGTGCAGGACACCTACTCCAACACATTCTACCGACCATTGCCTAGAAGAAGCATGTGAATTTCAACCACCTTGCTTTAAGACGTCTCTTTGCCACTCTTCTAATATATTGTCAACCCAAAAACCCAAAGGAGTTATGGGATAAATATTTTACAAAGCTATCTGAATATTTTGCTTTAACTTTTCCGTCACAACCCTCCCGTGTCCGACGTATGACTCTAAAAAGCATTGCTTCCATTGTTGAATCTATGGGAAAGAGTATCACGATATTTGTTTAGGCAATCTTTTGCTAGAAAACAATGATGTTAACCAACCCCTAGCGAAAGAGATTAAGAGCTAAATATTCCTATTACAACCGAAGACCTTAATGGAGTTAACTTGCTCAACACCGAACAAAAAAGGGCGTGTAATACTGTTTATAGTCGAGTTATGCAAAAAAACATTGAGTCTTCTTTCTCGACGGCCCACGTGGAACAGGAAAAACGTTTCTGTACTCGCCTATACTTCCAAATCTACGGGCTAAAGAATTATTGCTCTTGTTGTTGCCAGTTCTGGAATTTGCTTCCAACATTGTGGGGGGTAGCACAGCCAATTCGCGAGTTAAATTTCCTTTAGAGATCAATGAAAATCAAAGTTTCCAAATCTCTAAGCAAAGTGGTCTTGGAGAGTTGATTCGTACATGTTGTTTAATAATATAGGACGAGGCTTCAATGTCTAGACGACAATTTATCGAACATTTTGAAAGAACTTTGAGAGATGTCTGCTGAAAAATTTATATATTCGGTGGCAAAGTTGTTGTTTTTGGAGGTGATTTTCGACAAGTTTTACCTGTGATACGTACGAGCACGCTACATGAAACTGTAAATGCGAGTTTTGTGATGTCTCCATTGTGGCCGAAACTTGAGAAGGTACGTTTGAGAAGGACGCCCGCCTTTTGAGAATGGTAAAATCGTTCAGCTCCCGAGAACAATCATCCTTCATAGAATTCGCGAATGTCAGCTACTTGATCTTTTAGTTGACTCGGTTTATCCAGATTTTAGCCTAGTTAGCTCTGATACGAGTTCTATGACAAAGAGGGCAATACTAACGCCAAAGAACGACGACATTGAACTTATTAATTCGATCTTAGTTTCACGTCAATCTGGCTTTTCGTACGAGTATAGAAGCTTGGATGAAGCTGTTGACATTACCACCAAACAATATCCCATTGAATTTCTTAAAACTTTGCATCCGAGTGGACTTCCATCTCACTGCTTAATACTTAAGGTAAATAGTCCAATCATTTTGTTGCGCAACTTAGATCCTACTTCTGGGTTATGCAATGGCACAAGACTAATCTGCAAAGCATTTTCGTGCAATAGTATTGACGTTGAAATTATTGACGGACATCACAAAGGAGAAAGAGTGTTTATTCCTATAATTCTTCTTCAACCATCTCCGACAGATAAATATCCTTTCCATTTTAGGAGAAAACAGGTTTTGATAAAGTTGAGTTTCGCAATGACAATTAACAAAGGTCAAGGACAAATGTTAGACAAAGTTGGAGTTTTTCTGCCACAACATGTCTTCTCACGGTCAGTTGTATGTTGTTTTATCCAGAGCAAAAAAACGTGAAGATGTAACATCGTATTATCTCCACAAAATAGTACTGATGACTCTTAGAGAGAAACTAAGAATATTGTATGCTATGAAATACTAAGGCTCGCGGGTATAATGTAGAAATTGTTGTTATAAAATGTAAGAATATGGCTCGCAGGTATAGTACAAATTGTTATTATAAATGTATCTTACATGAATGACAGTAATGTATTCAATATCTATGTATTGAATGTAAGAAAAAAAAATTAGCAACAATTTCTGTCTAATAACTTTAAATAAGTACTATGTTTCTTCTTTTGTTAGTATGAATGCAGTAAAAATTCCTCTCCGTGAAGTCACTCAACAAAGTCGCAATTTCACCGTGGTTGCACGCCTTGAAGTAACTGCATTTCCAGCTTTGTCACAAAAAGGAGATACCACATACCAAAACTTTATTTAGAGACGCTAAAGTAAGTGTTTTTTATTTCAGCCGAATTCTTTATAATGGCATTATTAGGTCATCCACAGAACTAGCCTGTTATAATTTACTTGTAGGGGATGGACATGGCTGCTACTTTGTTCGGCAAAGACATTAACGACTACTGTACAAAACTTAAAGAAGGAAATGAGAACGAAATAACAAATCACGGCGTCACTCGATCTTGTGTCTTCATACGGCAAAGAATGTCCTAAAAAATATCAGATGACAATAAAGGATCACACAAGAATTGTTGAATACCACAACATAATGCAACTGAGAAATCATTTTATGTTCCCCTGAACTCATGTTACGCCTACCTCGGACAACAAGGAAGGATTAGTACGATAGGTTGTTCACATAAACCATTACCAGTAAATATATAACAATTGTTCATTGTGCTTTTTTTTTGTTGTGCAGAGATTATCGGGATTGCTTTTCATGTAGCCGAAACAAGAACAGTAATGTCCACATATAAAGATACTGAATACAACACACGTGACGTAATTCTCATTGACAAGAGGTTGTAGTGATCATAGTATCTATTAAAAAAAATGTATTTAGAACGATTACCTATAATATGTATCAGCATTGTCTAAAATTTTGCAGCATGGTAAAAACAAATTAACGGTGAGGCATGGTTTTGTCGCAAAAGAAGCAAAAGAAATTGCCGATCTCATTGACTCTCAGCCTGTAGTTATTGTAACCGATATTAGAGCATGGAAATTTTGTGGTACAGGCTTCAAATATAGTTTTTTTAAAACTATATTTCTTTTCAAAGATCGTTGTTATTCTATCTTACTAAGTTTATTTGTTTACAAGAGATTACTGGTCTTCTTCATTTCTCTCAACCATTAAGGTTAACAATGAAGTTTCTGAAGTTGAAGAACTCAGACATTGGTTTGTAGACTTTTATTTGATGTCTCTATATTAATTAAATTACAGTATATACTCTCATTTGTTAAACTTCCGGGCACACGAAAACACGGAAGAAATTAGACGCATTAGAGAAGCTCTACAGTCTGAAACTGGTGAAAGCTCGACACATCGACGCACATCTCAAAGTGGAAGCAGAAAGACAATAATCTCCATTGCCAGTCTAAGCGAGCAAGACGTAACACTTTCAAAAACATTTTACAAATATTTCCGTCTGTAAGTTACATCTTATACTAATGGAACATGCGTGCTAAAATCTTTACTGCGGGAAGGAGTTACGGTTTGGATACAAGGAAAAATAACAGATACTATTAATTTAGATAGATGCTTTTATATTTCCTGCAATGTTTGCACACATAAGGCTGAATCAGAGGTTGGAAAAACATTCCGCTGCGATAAAGAAGCTCCCCCGCATACATGAATTGATGTTTATAGGTATGTGTTCGCCATATATTCCTTATTTATCTGTCTCATATAGTTGTTTATTATTAATAAATTCTTTTTTGTTACGATTTTTCGTCCTAACTTTTCTTCTAAATAGGTATGATCTCTTAATAGTCTTCGCAGATGAAACTGCATCGACAAAAAATACTCTTTTTGTGATTTAGCGAAAACCGTGCTGGAGAGAACAACTAAACATATCAAATTTTATTCACCGGAAGTATAATTCTCTTGCTTAAATACAATTACAATTGTAATGACTTTAGATTAATAATTTTAGATATACAAAATCAACATCTTTTTTTTTGTGTACACAAAGGAACATCGCTCGTTCGCTGATGAAATTATAACTTCTATAAAAAATCGCATCTTCTCCATCAAACTTGTGACTTTCTGAATTCAAGGCATTAGAAGACAAATGAAGTTTCGAACACTTCATGTAGAAGAGATCTTCAACTGAAATGTTGCTTGCCTATAAGATCCTTTGTAGATGACCATATGATATTCCAAACTTTTGTTAGTAAAAAACCGATCATTATGTATGTTGCTGATCGGAAGTGTTCTGTAGTGTGTAACAACCCGAAAAGTACCCTATTTTTCTAGTGAAAATATTTTACGGATACTTTTCAGCATATTTAAGTTTTTAAATTTGAATTTATTGTTTCCAGTCGAATTTGGAATTTCCGAGTTCGTATTTGGAATTTCTGCGAGATTCCATGAGAATCCCGTTTTTAAGTCAACTTTGACTTTCGTTGACTTTTCCGACTCACCTCGTAAATTTAAAGACCGAAATTTTATTTAAAAAAATAATAAATTTAATTTATTTTTATTAAGATTTATTTGAATTTATGATAATTTAATATAATTATTTTGAATTTATTCGGAATTTAAGAGAAGGTTTTACGGTTTAAACCCGAGCGTCATTTAACTATTCCCGAGTCATCTTAAATCCCGAAACAAACCCGAAACTCGACTTTGGCATGAGTCACACGCCCATGTCATCTTTTCCACTCACTTTAGATATTTTAATTCTCTCGATTAAACTAATACGAATATCTAAGATATTTGTACTTTATCGATCCGTCAACTTAAATAATTACGCAAATCGCTTAAAAACAGACCCATTTTCTTCTTCATTCAATTTCACACGCTCCTCTCTTTCCTCTCAATAGGACTTGATATTTTCTTTCTTTGAATTTACAATAACATCATATCTAATAATATCTAGATATTTGATTAATTTAACGTAATATCTAATTAATTACCTTAAGAATAGATTATAAAATACCCTAGTCAATTCCGTAACACAATTGCAAAACCCGACTCCATAATTCCTCTATATTTACACGGCTACTCCCTCCACTCTTACGCACCACTTATCTTTTCATTTTACACTAAATCAACTTAATACCTTTTTAATACTTTCTTTAATCGTTCTTGGTGTTCTTCATCGTTCTTCGTCGTTCTTCATCGTTCTTGAGCAAAATCGTCATAAAACCTTCTTTACTTGTTCAAATCCGTCCTAACTTATATTTCTAGAGTCTCCTCTCCGCTCTCCATCTCCACGTACGTTTTATTTTCAATTCCGACAAAATCGTTTTCAACACTTTAATTATGGAAAATCAAGTTTTAATTCTAATAATGTTATTCTTGTCATTTCTTATAGGGGAAGAATTTGAAGACGAGTTTGGTGACTCGTATATTTTAGGAGAAGACTAGTAGACGGGTTTTCTTTACTTCTTATTTTGGTACTACTTGATTTTGCTAGCTAAGGTAACGATTCCGAGTTACTCGACGAATTAATGTTACATATCTTTTGTTTTTGTTTATGTTATTGTTATTTATGGTTTTAGGTAGTAACATGATAAGTTGTTATTTTATTATGTGGTATGAATTTTTGGCATGTTTAGTGTTCTTGACATATTTGGATGATTTGTTAATAATCATGATTTTTGGATGGATGATTGTTAAAATGGTTGTTGGTTAATTAAAACATGTTAGAAATAATTTAGAGTTGATGTTGGTGGTGGCCATAGGGGGCTGTTTTGGTGGCTGGAAAACCGGGCCAAACCAGGCCGGTTCAGGCCGGTTCAGACCCGGTCCAGCCCGGTCTGGTTGGTCCGTGTTTTGGTTCTTTGGGTTTTTATCGATACTTGATTGTTTTGTTGTTGTTTTGACGGGTTTTAAATATGTTAAGCATGCGGGAAATATTAAGAAACGGTTTTTAGTAAAGTCGATCAAAACAGCCCAAACCAGCCAAACCAGGCCCGTGGGCCCAGTCCAGGCCCGTGTCATTCTCGGCCCAAAACAGTCCGTGGGTCCCCTTTGGACTTGTGACGGTTTTTGAATTTATTGTTATTATTATATCGTGTTTTGTAATATTTAACAAGTGGGAAATTTTAATAAGTAAATTATTTAATTAAACGGTTTTTCATAATGTTAATATTTCTCCCCCTGTTCCCCTTATCCTACAGCTTATAGTGGCCATTGGGTATCCGGTACGTCCAACGGTTTGTGGTAAGATTTACAAATGCACATGTTCGCCGGTTTCATACAACATCGCCTGACTATGCCTCTGCTAATTTTATTTCAAGTCTAAATGTAAAGACTCTGTTTCCTAGCCGGCCCTGGTTTGACAACACGGGTTTGGTCACACTAAGATCTAGTCAGCCCCGTTTTTGAACTGATGACCTCGCGGACTCCGGTCGTGAATTTGGCTTCAAGTAAGGTTGTATTTAATTAATAATATTCCTTAGTTAGATATGAAGGCGATATGATATTTGATTATGATTTAATATGCAATTGTCCACATGATAGGAAGTTTTCCCCCCGTCACTGTTTTGATTGTAGATTGTGTCGTGTTGACTAAGTACCCATAGAGCAATTAATGAGTAATATGGCGTCTTGACCATTCTAATTCTAATGGAGTAGCTTGGACCATGACATTGATAGGCCTTACTGTCTTTAAACGAGTTAATGTTTCACATTGTTTTAGCTTTTGGTGTCCCACAAAGTCTTGGTGGGTTTTAATCCAAGTCGGGGCATGGTTGCCTAATAGTTCCACTTTGGGAATGGAGCCAGCTTAAGTACTAGCCATCTCTGCTTAGGGGGTCGCCTAGTAGAGTTTCTCATGTACGGTTATGTCATGGGACGGGGAATGGAATAGCTTTTGTCGCTAGGTCTGATCAGTCTAGGACTAGGATGTTTTCCTACCTTGTGGTATAGCCTCGAGTTACAGAAGTCGACTATCGATGGTCCTAAGAACTTATGCCTGTTTGTAGACGTATTGGTCGTTCATGTTTGTATGATTCTATGAATCTTAGAAGGTGAGATGCAAGCCGGCTAAGGTTGATAGAGTTTGGATTACCGGTTGTTAACTGTTTCACATGATATCTTGTATGATTAGGGTTTGAGTGTATCAGGGCCATGTTTTAAATGTAACCTCTGAGCCAGCATACCAGCTTCCCTACCTCGTGGTATAGTTTGTTAACCGATTCACATGATAGTTTGCATGACTAGCTTAGCCTTCATATGATAGGTTATATGTTAGTTATTTGTTTCATAACATGAAAGCATACCGTATATGTTAAGGTTTTGTATTTTCCATATACATCTCTTTTATGTTATTCATGTTTAATTAAACTCGACATTTCGTGGCTGGGAGAACTCGGAGTTACTCCCCAATGACTGTGGCTTCCGTGTTTATATTTAATGCGGTTGGCAGGTTTGTGATGCATACTTGGGTACATTGACGAGCTAGCGAGAGAAGTATTTACCTTGGACCTATATTCGGTTCTTAGGATTGTATATTATTATACACTCTTTTATTTCCGTATTTATACGCTATTTATACGGGAATATGTCTCCCCCCGTTTTGATATTTCTTATTGTAATAATAATATTTTTTCTTTTTTTGTTATGAACCTTGTTTCTTTAAGACACCTTTGTTGATTATATATTTTAATAGTAGTTTTCGGTTTTAAAAATTTTACCGATTTCACTAAAGTGAACCTAATTAGAACGTATTCTCATCTATTTATTTATTGTCAAATTATTTTTTTCTTTCCTCCCGCAAATTTTGAGGGTGTCACAGTTGGTATCAGAGCTATTTTTGCTCCCGACGCACGTTTGTGTACCCTTGCATAAATAACTTGACCTTAATAAAATAATAAACTTGTGAGATAGAATGGTAGGATGGGTAGATTAGGATTATGTTGTAGTCTCTTTGTGCTTGCTAAATGATAAGTACTAATCTGTGTTTTTCTTTTGCAAAGATGCCTCCGAGAGTTGACAACGCGATCCTAGCAGCTCTTACTATTATTATTCAGAATCAACAAAATCAACAACAGAATCCTATCCCTAATCCTCCTCCCGACCGTGAGAGACACGGGAGTTGTACATGGATTGCTTCACAACTATCTAGGAGTCAAGCCAAAACCTATGGTGGTGAAGTAGATCCCATTCAGCTTTCAGAATGGATACGTGAAATGGAGAAGAACTTTTCTCTATACGATGTTCTTGATGCGGATAAAGTCCGTCTTGCTTCCCACTTCTTAGTGAAGGAAGCTGATCAGTGGTGGTCACTTACTAGCCCTACTTTTAAGTTGGAACGTGATTTTGGTTGGACTCGTTTCCGTGAGCTATTGGAGGCGAGGTTCTACCCGGATGAATTAAGGCAGCAGAAACTGAAGGAATTCATGGACTTCAAACAAGGAGTTCTCTCAGTTCAGGATTTCACAACCAAGTTCAACGAGTTGGCTCATTATGCCACTCGGCTTATTTCAAGGGAGGAAGACAAGGCATTCTTTTACCTAGGAAAGCTTTCTCCTCAGGTGAAGGGCAAGATCAGTAGGGGTTCTACTTCTTTTGTCTCCATCTACAATGATGCTATTTGGGCAGAAAGTTCTATTCGGGAGATTGCCGAAGAGGCCCGTACTTCGTTTGTAGCTCCTAATGCTTTTGGTAAAAGACCGTTGTATCCTTCGTCTCGACCTTTCTTTCCTTCCTCTTACCCAAACAAGAGGAGGAATTTTCAGAGTGGACAAACAGATCAGAGAAACCGTCCATTGTTTCCGAGCAACAACAACGATCTTAAGGGTCGTATCTGTTTTGCGTGCAAGATGCCTATGCATCGCGGTATTGGCTGTTTCAACAAGCCAATTATGTGCTTTAATTGTCAGAAACTGGGACACAAGTCATTTGTATGTCCTGATAAGAAGAAGATAACTTCTACACCAGTTACTTCTGGGAGACCGAAGGGTCGAATTTTCGTCATGAGCCGCGCTGAGGCCGATGCTCACCCAGACATTGTGACTGGTATGTTTTCAATTTATGAAATACCGTGTTTAATCTTATTTGATACGGGAGCTTCTTTATCCTTTATTTCGATGAGACTATCCGATAAATTACCTCTCCAAGCTTCATTTGAGAAAGTACTCCTATGTCTTTACCGTCCGGAGATGTGTTTTCATGCTCGTATCTTCTTTCTTACTCGGATAGTTTCATAGCCCTACTATCTGCTTTGTCTCTTCCTCAACCTCGTTTTCCGTGTTCGCCTTCGCCTTTTTCATCTTATCGTAGTCTTTAGTGACGCTTCCTAATGTTCCTTGTATCATATTCTTTTATTCTTACTCTCTTGAGAGGTAGTTTTCTTTTAACTATCGTAAGGGTTAGTAGATGTGTTTAGAAGGAGTTTCGAATATGATACCTAACCGTCCTATTGAGCTAGTTTCGTGTTTAAATAATTATAAGGATTTAAGGATAAACTTAGGATGGAACTCTCCTAGTGGTTTAGACTATGAAAGCGTTGTTGCAATATCGTTCAGAGGATCGAAATAATCATAATGATAGTTGGTAGTTGTGGTTAAGAATTTTAGTGATTCTTTAAGTGTTACTTGGGAAATTGTGATCTTTAAAGGTTGGACCCTAACGGGAATAATTACCTTGTGGAATTTGGGTAGGATGACCAAACTTGAGGAATATCGTCATAAGCAAAAACAAATGTATTGAGAGTTTGGAATAGATAAATAAATTGATTTACGGTCGCATTGCCCTATGTTTGGCAAATGTTAAGTGGAAGGAGATTTGTGTGACTAATCTATTTGAGGTTTTGTGATTCAACTTTTGAGGATGAGAAGGTTAATTGTTAATAATTTAGGGTAATGAATTTTGGAATAAATTGGATCAAAGGATTTCATGATAAATCTCTTTTACCTTGTGGTTGTTAGCGGTCTTGTTTCCCTAATTATAAATATTTTGATGGTGGTTTCCAATAAGAGTTTTGATGGAGCTAAGAAGATTAGAGTTAGTAATGAATCTTTCATGGGTTATTAGTTATGGAGTTTACCGTATCGATGAACCTTAGAAGATTTTAATTGAATTTGAATAATTGGGAGTTGTTACTCGATGTGTCATGCTTATGAAATATTTTGGTAGGAATCTGATGATTTAAATTGTTGAGGATATATTGCACTCTCTTGAGGACTAGATTCTGGTGCAGTTAGTGTTGTCAAGTTACGATCGACATTTGAATTTTCATAGATGGAAGATAGTATTGTGGTTCATTCCTTCTTTCTTCCCTCTTTCTATTCGATTTATTCTGTCGAATATTCTGTTCCTTCTATCGAATATCATCTCGTATAGATAGATTATTAGAAGCTTTAGTTAGAAATTTTAGGCATAGATAGTAGAGTTATTACCTTTACTATAAATTTTTTGAACTAAAAGCTTTTGGAAATGTTTTATGATTTCAAGTATTTTACCGTCAAGGAGTGTTGAGACTGGTTATTGGAGACGTTCGATAACTAGTTTTCTCATTTATTGATGCGAAAATGTATCTTTTCAGTCTTTGACTTGGGACGTCGATGTTCTTAACTGCAGACGAGAACCTTCCGTTCCATTGATAAGACCCTGTATTTTTAATACAAGTATATTTTTAACAATTTTGAGATAGACCTACATCTATGTCACATTACTTCTTCTAAGTTTCGAGGACGAAACTTTTTAAAAGGAGGGGTGATTGTAACAACCCGAAAAGTACCCAATTTTTCTAGTGAAAATATTTTACGGATACTTTTCAGCATATTTAAGTTTTTAAATTTGAATTTATTGTTTCCAGTCGAATTTGGAATTTCCGAGTTCGTATTTGGAATTTCTGCGAGATTCCATGAGAATCCCGTTTTGAAGTCAACTTTGACTTTCGTTGACTTTTCCGACTCACCTCGTAAATTTAAAGATCGAAAATTATATTCGAAAAATAATAAATTTAATTTATTTTTATTAAGATTTATTTGAATTTATGATAATTTAATATAATTATTTTGAATTTATTCGGAATTTAAGAGAAGGTTTTACGATTTAATCCCGAACGTCATTTAACTATTCCCGAGTCATCTTAAATCCCGAAACAAACCCGAAACCCGACTTTGGCATGAGTCACACGCCCCATGTGACCTTTTCCCACTCACTTTAGATCTTTTAATTCTTTTGATTAAACTAATACGAATATCTAAGATATTTGTAACTTTATCGATCCGTCAACTTAAATTACGCAAATCGCTTAAAAACAGACCCATTTTCTTCTCCTACCACACGGCTCCTCTTCCTCTCTTAGGACTAGATATTTTCTTTCTTTTGATTACAATAACATAATATCTAATTAATATCTAGATATTTGATTAAACTATCATTAAATCTAATGATATCTAATTAATTACCTTAATATAATTATAAAACCCGAGTCAATTCTGTAACAACAATTTCAAAACCCGACTCCATTTTTCTCTATATTTACACGGCACACACACTCCCCATTACTCACTAATTATCTTTTCATTTTACACTAAATCAACTTAATACCTTTTTAATACTTTCTTTAATCGTTCTTGGTGTTCTTCATCGTTCTTCATCGTTCTTGAGCAAAATCGTCACAAAGCCTTCGTTACTTGTTCAAATCCGTCCTAACTTATATTTCTAGAGTCTCCTCTTCGCTCTTCATCTCCATGTACGTTTTATTTTCAATTCCGACAAAATCGTTTTCAACACTTTAATTGTTGAAATCAAGTTTTAATTCTAATAATGTTATTTTTGTCATTTCTTATAGGAGAAGATTATGAAGACGAGTTTGGTGACTCGTATATTTTAGAAGAAGATTAGTAGACGGGTTTATACTTCTTATTTTTGGTGCTACTTGATTTTGTGCTAGCTAAGGTAACGATTCCGAGTTACTCGACGAATTAATGTTACATACTTTTGTTTTTGTTTATATTTTTGTTATTTACGATTTTTAAGTAGTAACATGATAAGTTGTTATTATTATTATGTTCTATGAATTTGTAACATGTTTAATGTTTTTGACATGTTGGATGATTTGTTCATAATCATGATTTTTGTATGCATGATGGATGAATTGGTTGTTTAAAAATGGATGTTGTTAATTAAAACATGTTAGAAATAATTTGGTATGGTTGTTTGTGGTGGCCGAATAAGGTGGCTGAAAAACCAGCCCAAACCAGGCCGGTCCAGGCCGGTTCAGACCCGGTCTGGGTTGGTCCGTGTATTGGCCTTTGGGTTTGTGTCGATACTTGATTGTTTTATTGTTGTTTTGACGGGTTTTAAATATGTTAAGCATGCGGGAAATATTAAGAAACGGTTTTTAGTAAAGTCGACCAAAACAGCCCAAAACAGCCCAAACCAGGCCCGTGGGCCCAGTCCAGGCCCGGTTTATTTTCGGCCCAAAACAGTCTGTGGGTCCCCTTTGGACTTGTGACGGTTTTTGAGTTTATCGTTATTATTATATTATGTTTTGTAATATTTAGCAAGTGGGAAATTTTAATAAGTAAATTATTTATTTAAAAGGTTTTCATAATATTATTATTTCTCACATGTTAGAAATTATAATACGAGATTGTAGTTTAATTTGATATCCTTTAAGTCAAGCGGGTTTTTCGTGAGATTTAATAATTCACATGTTAGAAGTTTTAATAAAATAACATGAAATGAATATGATGATTTTATGTTTAAGTCTATATGGTAAAGACTCTGTTTCTAGCCGGTTTGACCAACTAGTCAGCCCCGTTTTGACTGATGACCCGTCGCGGGACTCGGGTCGGGGATTTGTCTTCAAGTAGTTTTTATTTAATGAATGAATGAGCCTTAGTAGATATGAGGCGATATGATATTTGAATATGATTTATATGCAATTAGTCACATGATAGGAAGTTTTTCCCGTGACTGTTCGTTTGTATGATTTGTGTCGTGTTGACTAAGTACCCATAGAGAATTATGAGTATATGGCGTCTTGACCATTCTAATTCTAAATGAGTAGCTTGGACCATGGACATGATAGGCCTTACTATCTTTAACGAGTATCTAGTTCACAGCGATAGCTTGTGTGTCACGGCCGGGGGCTTATCTCCAAGTCGGGGCATGGCTGCCTAAGAGTTCCACTTCGGGAATGGAGCCAGCTTAAGTACTAGCCATCTTGCTTAGGGGGTCGCCTAGTAGAGTTTCTCATGTACGGTTATGTCATGAGACGGGGAATGGAATAGCTGTTGTCGCTAGGTCTGATCAGTCTAGGACTAGGATGTTTTCCTCCCTTGTGGTATAGCCTCGAGTTACAGAAGTCGACTATTGACTGTCCTAAGAACTTATGCCTGTTTGTAGACGTATTGGTCTTTCATGTTTGATGATTCTATGAATCTTAGAAGGTGAGATGCAAGCCGGCTAAGGTTGATAGAGTTTGGATTACCGGTTGTTAACTGATTCACATGATAGTTCGTATGATTAGGGTTGAGTGTATCATGGCCATGTTTTAAAGGTAACCTCCGAGCTAGCATACCAGCTTCCCTACCTTGTGTTATAGGTTGTTAACAGATTCACATGATAGCTTTCATATGCTAGGTTATATGTTAGTTATTTGTTTCATAACATGAAAAGCATATCGTATATGTTAAGGTTTTGTATTTTCCATATACATCTCTTTTATGTTATTCATGTTTTATTAAACTCGACATTTCGTGGCTGGGATAACTCGGAGTTACTCCCCACTGACTGTGGCTTCCGTGTTTATATTTAATGCGGTTGGCAGGTTTGTGATGCATACTTGGGTACATTGACGAGCTAGCGAGCGAAGTATTACCTTGGACCTATATTCGGTTCTTAGGATTGTATATATTATACACTCTTTTATTTCTGTATTTATACGGGAGATATGTTTCCCGTTTCAGATAATTTTTATGTATAATATTATTTCCTTTTTGTTATGAACCTTTTTCTTTAAGACACCTTCGTTATGATGAATATATTTAATGATAGGTTCCGGTTTTAAATTTTACCGATTTTCACTAAAGTGAACCTATTAAAAACATATTCTCATCTTTTATTTATTTAAATTACTTGTTTATCTTTCCGCAAATTCGAGGGTGTCACACACCTTCTTGAAATTCTATTGGTCGTCTTAAGTCCGGGTAACTCTTTTGACGACTTTGTGCTGTTTTCATTTTCTCTTGTATGAATCTTACTTTATCGGTGGTTTCTTGAATTAGATCAGGTCCAATGACTCTGGATTCGTCAATATTTCTCCAGCACAAAGGTGTTCTATACTTTCGTCCATACAAAGCCTCATACGGAGCCATACCAATACTCGCATGATGACTATTAATATAAGAGAATTCTATTAAAAGTAGGTGTTGATCCCACGATACGTGGAAGTCTAGTATACATGCCCTTAATAAATCCTTTGATGTTTGAATTACTCTCTCGGTTTGACCGTCAGTCTGCGGGTGAAAAGCGGTACTGTAATTAAGTTGAGATCCCAAGGCTGTTTGTAAACTTTTCCAAAACCTAGATAAGAAGTTTGTATCCCTGTTTGATATGATTGTCCTTGGAACCCCATGTAGTCTAACTATTTCTTTTATATATTTCCTTGCTAATTGTTCGGAATTTCACGAAGTCTTAATGGCCATGAAGTGAGCACATTTAGTTAATCGGTCCACTATTACCCATATTTCATTCATCCCTAACGATGTCGCAGGTAGTCCGGTTACAAAATTCATAGCAATTGATTCCCATTTCCAAGTAGGAATAACCAAGGGTTGTAAAAGTCCCCCCGGCCTTTGATGTTCTATTTTTACTTTTTGACAATTTAAGCATTTGGCCACTAATTCGGATACTTCTTGTTTCATATTACTCCACCAAAATGTATGTCGGAGATCTTTGTACATTTTATTACCTCCTGGATGTATTGAATATCGGGAGTTATGAAACTCATCTAATATTCTTCTCTTAAGGGTCCCTGAGTTAGGCACACATAACCGTTCTTGAAACCATAGGGATCCGTCTTCTTGGATAAGGAAACCATGTGCTTTTCCTTTTTGGATATCCTTACGAATCTTATCAAGTTGGGGATCCGTTTCTTGAGCTTCTTTTATTTCCTCGCACAAGGTTGGTCTTATTTCTAGTGTTGTTATATGCTTGGTTAAATTGCCCTTAACCATTTCTATATCCAACCTTTCTATGTCTCTTTGAATAGTGGGTTCCTTGACATTAAGTATATCTAGCGTTGTGGGAGTTTTACGACTAAGCGCATCAGCTACCACATTAGCCTTACCAGGGTGATAGCGGATATCTAAGTCATAATCCTTAAGAAACTCGAGCCATCTTCGTTGCCTCATATTAACCTCTTATTGGGTAAAAAAGTATTTCAAACTCTTATGATCAGTGTACATGAGACACGAGACTCCATAAAGGAAATGCCTCCAAATTTTCAGTGCAAAGACTACAGCACCAAGCTCCAAATCATGTGTGGGATAATTTTGCTTATGTGGTTTTAATTGTCTGGAAGCATATGCAATTACTTTCCCATTTTGCATTAATACACATCATAATCCTTGTTTTGAAGCATCACTAAATATTTCAAAGCCGTCGGTGCCATTGGGAAGGGTAAGAACAGGTGCCGAGGTAAGCCGACCCTTAAGTTCAGAAAATGCTTTCTCACACTTGTCACTCCATTCAAATTTTGTATTTTTCTTTATAAGGTTGGTAAGAGGTTGAGCAGTGTTTGAAAAATTTGCCACAAATCGACGGTAATAACCAACTAATCCTAAGAAACTACGGATTTCCGTCACATTTTTAGGTTTAGGCCAATTTGAAATTGCTTCAATCTTTTTGTGGATCCACTTGTACTCTCTCTTTCGATATAACGTACCCTAAGAAAACTATCTTATCCAACCAAAAATCGCATTTCTTCAGCTTAGCATAAAGTTTATTTCCTCTCAGTGTTTCTAAAACTATTCTTAAATGCTCACTATGCTCCTCTTGGTTTTTAGAATAAACCAATATATCATCAATGAAAACAACCACAAATTTATCCAAGTATGGCCTAAACACTCTATTCATTAAATCCATGAAAACTGCTGGATCATTGGTAAGACCAAATAGCATAACTAGAAATTCGTAATGTGCATATCGGGTTCTAAAGGCTGTTTTTGAAACATTTTCTGGTTTTATTCTCAACTGGTGATATCTCGAACGAAGATCAATTTTTGAAAATATAGTTGAACCTTGCAACTGGTCGAACATGTCATTTATTCTAGGCAAAGGATATTTGTTCTTTATGGTTATTTTATTAAGTTCACGGTAGTCTATGCATAACCGTAAACTTCCGTCTTTCTTTTTTAACAAAAAGTACAGGTACACTCCATGGAGATGTACTAGGTTTTTATGTATCCTTGCTCCAATAATTCATCGAGTTGTCTTTTGAGTTCCTTTAACTCTGCAGGAGCCATCCTATAGGGTGCCTTAGAGATAGGACTAACACCAGGAACTAGTTCAATGGTAAAATCCACTTCCCTATGTGGGGGCATTCCGGTTATTTCATCTGAAAACACATCTTTAAATTCTCTAAGTACGAGTATGTTAGAAATCCATGGTTCATCCCCTTGAATATTGTGAATCTCACAAAGAAATCCTTCATACCCTTGACGTAATAACTTTAAGGTCTTCATAAGGGAAATGTAACTATTGGTTTTGTTTGTTTTAATATCATGGAAAATTACTTTGTCCCCATTTAGACTTATAATAGTTACAACTCGTTCTTGGTAGTCTACTATAACATGGTTTTCTATAAGCCAATCCATCCCTAAGATAATATCAAAATCATGTAGATCAAGTTGAACGAGGTCAGCCGAGAAAGGATTCCCTTCTATGGTAAAGATGCAGTTCTTATATACAACTGAGCACATGATAGTTTTTCCATTAGGTAATCCTATCAAGTGTTCTACATTTTGAATGTTAGGAGCAAGTTTCAGCCTTTTACTTAAGGAAAGAGATATAAATGAATGTGATGCACCAGTATCAAATAACACATTAGCAGGAGTAGAGTTGAGAAAAATGTTACCCGTAACTATGTTGTTTGAAGGTTTCACCTCCTGAGAACGCATTACATATACTCGCCCTGGTATGGGACTTGGCTTTTGAACCATTTTTCCTTGTGACTTAGGAGTAACTTTTGAAACATTATAGTTAGAGTTGGTGGCTACTCTGGTTGTTATTTTATTTCTCAAAGTTGGTCAATTAATTCTTTTGTGCCCAGGGATTCCACATTCAAAGCATCGTAGGTTTGGGTATCTACATTGGTTGGTGGTATGATTGGTAAATCCACATTTTGCACAACGGGGAGACTGGTATCCTCCTTGGAAATGACCAACTGAGAAATTTTGTCCTACGAAGTTAGGTTGTTTATGAAAATCTCTACCTCATGCCTCACCTCCCTCAAGTTTTCTCTTTAGTTTGCTTTGGTCTCCCTTTTCATTGAATATTCTCTCCGCATTTGTGGCGTTATCATACATTTCTTGGTAATTTAAACAAGTATGGGTAAATAACCTATCGCGAAGATTCCAATTAAGCCCTCTCTCAAAACGGTTCATTCTTAGTTCCTCAGTTGACACCATGTGAGGCGCAAATCGGGACAATTCCATAAATTTGGTGGCATAATCCATAACAAATTTTGAACCTTGGACTAACTCGTTAAACTCCTCTTCCTTCTGTCGCCGAAGTGATTGAGGATAAAATTTTGACCTCATAAGTTTTTTTAATTGAGTCCATCCAAATCCTACCTCATTTCGTCTTTCTTTCACAGTTTTCCACCAAATATAAGCTTGGCCTATGAGGTAGTAAACGACAAATCCCAATTTCCATTTTTCAGGGCAGTTTATTGCTTCAAATAGTTTATCCACACCCCTGACCCAATCTTCATATTCTACAAGATCAGGCTTACCGTCATAAGTCTTTGGATGATAACCTGCCATTTTCTTAGAATATTTCATACTCTCTTCTTCCTCACTTGGTTGGTTTCCTCTCATTGCGTCAGCTATAATTGTCACTAAGACCCCTCGTATCATTTGTCATTGGTTGGGTTATGTCGGAAATATCGGTGTTAGTCATCCTATAGCATGGATGAAATAAATAAATTAGTTAAAAAACCATATGATGAACTTTTACTTAAAGAAAATTGATTATATCATACATAAATTGTTACTGATTTCATATATTAACTGCATCAGACATAACGTCATCATAGATTAACGTTATTATACATACAAACTACCATACAATACCCGAAACATATGGTGACTAACTAGCATAATCCGAGGTGACTATCCTTTTATTCGTTTACCTTCCTTTTGTTACACCACACATAAGTCACCCTTGTTTTTTTTTTTCATACAAGGCAAAATTTTGTTAGACACCTAACTATTTCATATCAGTTTCTACTACATGGATCACCACCCCCTTATTGGTCATCTTCATCGGAGGAGCTAGCTGGCTCATATTTCGAGACAGAAATTTCACTCGAAATTTCACTTTCATTTTCTTCAACCTCATCCCTATTATCTACTTGGTCCCCATCTTCCACCCCCTCATTGTTGAATGATTCTTCATCAAATAAATAAACCTTATTTTCCATTTCATAATTGTGTAGCTCCACTGCTAGATCCTCAAAAGATGGATACCAGATGCAATTAAGCACCCCTCCTATATATAGATATTTCTCATGATTTGGAGTTGCGTTAATAATCAGATCAGAGTACCTTCCCTTGAACCCAACCAACGGTGCAGTATTTGGTAATGTCTTAACAAGGCAATTAGCTTCAAACGGGATAGACAAAGCGAACTGGGGAAACATGTGGTTATAACTGTCCAGGGTAGTTTTTAGTTGATGAATATGGTCAGACACTCGATCATTTTCTTTCATAACTATCTCGTGAGGATCTAGGAAGGGTGCCGCCATGCTAAACATTATCACAAAAATCAAAAATAGTATTATTAACCAACTATATCAATTAAAAATTATAAAAGAAAAGAAATAATATTATTTAAAGAATAATTTATTTACCAAAATATACTAGTGTCTACAACTCTCTCAATATTGGTTACATGCCTAATTGTATTTTTTTTTATGGGCTCTGATACCACTCTGTAACGCCCCGCAAATATAGGGAGTAACAAAATAGCATACAAATTATTTTATTATTAAAATTTCAACAAAAGCTTATAAAATAAACATGAAAAAATTACATTGACGCGTTACTGCCGTATTTCCCATGTATTTCCCACATGAGAAATACTAGGCTAAATTACAATTTAAGGAAGAAAACTTGTTACTCGCCTAACTATTATTATTATCATTATTATTATTATTATTATTATTATTATTATTATTATTATTATTATTATTATTATTATTATTATTATATTATTATTATTATTATTATTATTATTATTATTATTATTATTATTATTCCAATACATTCTTATTCGTTTATAATTCTTCATATCAGTCATTCTGTAATTTTCCTTACTCACGCCCTTCCCCCATCTTGACACCTGGAAAAAATGTGAAAAGTACGGGATCAGCCAACCACCGGCTAAATATGGCTTCAATAACCTCCACCGGCCCTAGTGACATCCTCATATATCTTACACGGCAGAAACAGTTTAATTCTTATCACACTTATTATAATAATGGTCTACAATTACTGAAAAGAGACACATTACGGAGCCAAGACTCCCTTAGGCTAAGCCCTCCTCCATGTACACGGTATAATATAACCTCTTTTGAAATTCTCTGGTCTTTTACCGGGCATCATTGCAACCATTGTTCCCTTGGGCTATGCCCTCCTCCATGTACATAGGATAAAAAATAATGTGATCTCCCTCCAATAATCGTAAACAAATGAACAAATGGCCAAATGTACATTATAATAAAAGTACTAGCATGATATTCTTATATACATATAGAGACAATTAACATGTGAGCAATATAACGATAATTAAATGGTAACTACGACGAAGGGTCCCGAAACCATACCTTAGTTGTTAAAAATAACGGTGTTTGTATAAAAGGCCATTGACAACTTTCTTTTCCTTCTTTTATTTGAAATTTTGTGTTTGTGAGTGGATTTAATCATGCATTAGTGTTGTGTTTATATAGGATTGTCTAAGCCAGTTGGTTAGTTGCTGGTGGAGAGTCTACTTGATGACTTTGCTAAGCTATAATTCCAATGTGTAAATTCTCACCATTACGTGGATTTACCAAAAAAAGTCAAACAGTGGAAAGCTAGTTTCACAACTAGTTACGTGTAATACAAATTTCATGCAGACTAACCATGTAAGTGGTACTTTTTTTCTATGGAATATTCTTGTGTGTTTTTTTTTTAACATTGGTTAATATTTGACGAGAATCTGTATTTACTAGTGTTAATAATTCGGTTATCTTATTCAAGTTATTACAGGTAGGGACCATTTCCGGCCTGCTTTCTCCGTCTGGTGATTTGAATTCACAAGCGGTTTTCCGCTTTTTCCAGTCTTCTTGTGCGAATGATATTATTGCAATGGAACCACCTCTTCCATCAACAGATGATTTATCTTCTTTCTAAGGCCCTTACCACTTGCTCAACCTTTATTGTTGCCGCTTTCCCTTAGAAATTAATATGGAAGCTTCGTGTTTCCAACTAGTTTCTGCTACATTTGTGGCGTTTAGCTCACAATATTCTTCCATCTTTGATGAATCTCTCTTTTTGTGGGCTCCAGGTAAGTTCAACTTGTGTTTTTGTGTAATTCGGCAATTTCGCTTGTAGATCATTTGTTTTGGTTTTCATGCTCCTTGAATTTTGGGATGTCACTCATGTTGAAATTGGTGGGCAATTGGGCATTTACCACTTCATATTTGTGATTATTCTCCTTGTAGATGTCATCTCCCTTGAGGTACATTAGTTGCTCCTCCAGGTATTAGAGTCGCTTTTCAGCTTTAGTAAGAACTGGTGGGGGATTGACTTCTAGTTGTCCCATAGGGGGTGGAATGTTGTCATGCACACTAGGATAAGGAATGTCTGTAGGAGGAAGCCTATTTTCTACGGCAACAATTCGGCCGTCAATGGCATTGATGCGAGCATAACCTTGGTCTTGACTTGTTTGGAGACGGATGAGTGCAACTCGGACTAGATCATTACCATTTTGCTCGGGTTGATGAACACTTGCTAGACTAGTTCCAGGTTTCTTGGAAACTGAGGTAAGAGACCGAAGACGGATCGAAACACGATCGACCATTCTAGCACACTTACTCAAAAAGACTCGACTTGTGAAGTAGGAGTGTGTCACTCTGTTTAAATGAGTTTTGAAAATGACTAGTTTTGAAATGTTTGTCCTAGACAACCGTAGTGTGGCTGTAGGAGTGTTGACTCGAAGCGGAGAAATGATTTTGACTAGACACTTGGACATAGTTTCGACTGATTTTGCGTTACTCTAGGCCACCTTTGAAAATATTTTACTATTTTGAAAAGGATTTTATTTTAAAAAAATTGTCATGGTTTTATTTACAAAATGGTGATCACGTATGGGTTATACACATTTATACAGGAATTACAACGGTATGCTGATTGCATTTAAAATGGTTTTGGCTTAAAAGGTGGGTTGCCATACCAAGCAATCAAACCCGGGGTCTGTGGAGAGGTCCGCGCCAAACATGAGTAAGGTCGGTTCCTAGTCCATTTCCTCGAGTAGTGGAAGCTCTTGATACTAACATGAGTATGTACCATGGTATGGTTGACGTCAATCGTTATCCATCCTTAGGCCCAGATAAGAATCTAGACCGTTCAAACAGGACGATTGGTCGAAATGGGTTGGGTTGAGCCTAAGAAGGCCGAATAAAACGACCTAAGAAGGTCGAGTAATTAAAATCGATAACTGTCTCGTACAAAATATTCCTTAACCTTATTCAATTTTCACCCTGGGTAACATGTAAGTGTATAATCCCCAGCGGAGTCGCCAAACTCTGATACATAGATTGGTGATCCTTGTCGAACTGTGGTACACATGGAACCACGGAGGGTCGCACTTGGATGGGCAAGCGTAGAAATACACCATTTGTGGAGTCGCAAACAATTTTTATGGAAAATTAGAACCGTTCGAATACTTTATGCCATGTCAAGACACAAAGTGATGACATGAACACTAAGAACTCGTTACCCTCAGCATTCTATGTCTGGAATGATTGTCGTGGATGCCAATGAACACGGATGTTCACATAGATCTGGAGTAAGGGGTGCGGGTACCTACTAGGAATCTCTTTAATCGAACACCTAATCCCGCCCGCCTCGATAGCGGCTTCTACTAATGATGAGGGAAATCGTTAGGATTTAATATGTTATCGATTGTATGCAAGCAATGCAACATCCAACGTTTTAATCCTAGCATGTGAATTAGACTATGTCGTTGAACATGTAATTTACACTCAATTATGTCGAAATTGGGAGTTTAGAATGAATTATACATGAAAGGCAAATAAATCATACAATTACAATGACTAAAACGGATTACGTGATCCACGTCAGAGATATAATCAAAACGGAGGTTTGAAGAAAAGGAAAAGGTTTGAAAAACTAAAAGATAGATTATGAGTGATAATACGACTAATAATTAATTAATTACGTAATTAAAGTTACATCAAGGAGAAAACAGAAGCTCAGGGACTGAACTCAACCTAGAACAGACGCAACCACAGCTGCGTCCTCTGGAAGAGGCGCATCACTTGTTGCGTCTGTTCTTGAGTTGAATTCTGACTGTGAAGTCAAAATCGCAAACATTTAATCTTATTTTGTATATTTACAATGGTTTATTGTCCTACGACTCGAATGGAAGTGGTTTAAGATATTAATTACTACAATTTGTATCAACAATGAATCCAGAGATTTGATATGAACAAATCGAACCTCTAAAACCCAAATTTGATTCGAAGACGAAAACCCCTAATATTGAATTATTAGGGATTTAAGTCAAGAACGAAACGATTTATGAAAGATAAATACGATTAATGCGAAGAAAAGAGAAAATAAGAAAAGGAAAACAAAGACGCGGAAACGAGAGGAAGAAGAAGAGCAGGAGCACGCAGCCTCTGGAACAGGCGCAGCAGGTGCTACCTGCTGCGACTCTTCGAAGAGGCACATATGCTTCTACTTTTCTTCTCGACGTCTGATCACTACTAAAAAGGTTTCCGAAATCGGTATTACCTTGAAATCGGTTTTGAATTTATTCCTCACGTGGATCTTACATTAATGAATGAATAAAAATACAAATAAATAAAAAAGATGGGATTTACACCCTCTTAATTACATGTTGACGAAACAAGAATAACTAAGTTATGTTTTAGCGATAGTTTGACTCGAATGTATGCAGAAAGTGCCCTCGTTAAAGGACTAAAATTGATTGAATTAATTGATTAATGGATTAATTGATTGTGTAGTGGTACAATGGGTCGGTCAATGCAAACGTGACGGGTACCAGAAGGATCTGAGCTTACGTGGTCGATTGATCAAGCACGTAGATGTCGATAGCTTAGAGCAAGGTCTAGAATGCAAAGAGAGAACAGAAGGGCGGAACACTCGCGTATTTTAAAAGTGAGAACAGAGCTCTCCTTTTATAGCCGAAAATATGAAGAGTTCGAGAACAACTCAAACTTATCACGAAAACGGAGAAAACAAGGTGGGGAAGAGGCGCAGCAAGAACTGCGATCCTTCAAAGAGGCGCAGCACCTGCTGCGTCATTTCCCAGAGGTTTCCTTTTGCGGAAAGAAGATTCCCACGTTTCTATTACGGAATTGTGGTTGATCTATACATTCATTCGAAAAAAATAGGTGATAATATTTTATTAAAAAGAGATAGAATTTGAAATATTAATAAAATATCCAGAATATTCCGCGCGTTCCAACTCGGAGTTTTAAAACGGTTTCTAGAAAGTGAAGCGGTTTTCAACCCGGACTCCAAATAAACTCTAATGACTGTCAAAACGACCGTACCGGTGCATAGGTGACGACCAAGGGGTAGACACAAGTGTTTGAGCTATCACTTGACGATAAACTTACGAATTATCATAAATCATTACGCGTACCAAACATGCGGCCCAATCATCATTCGGTGGTTGGCGGAAGGTGTAGAAACGAGGTATCTACAATACTATGTCATTATCTTAAATTACTTACCCCTTATTAATTCACCTTCACTCAACCACAATTTACACCTAAAAAATTTCTCTTATCTCTCTCTTGTTTTAAACGACAAACTTAAACAAAACACACAAATTTTCTCTCTATGTTCTATAATGGCACCCAAGAAATCTGTAATAACAGACGAACCATTCGAACTTGGTCTGTAGTCTTGGATTACAACACTCAGTAAACTCACTCAGGCTCATCTTTGAAGATCACGGATGAGGTTGTTGAGAAAAGGGCCAAAATCGTGAATACCGAGTCAGGGAAGGATCCAAAACCGACTCCGTTTTGGATGAAAATATGCATATCTAGCCATATTTGGCGATGTCCGTCTCACAAAGCGCGAACTTGGTTAGGTAAAAAATATTCTTCGATTTCCATTGTTTGCGGTAGGGCTGAGCATGGATCGGATATCCGATCCGAACTCGACTTTCGGTTCAGATATCCGATCCGAAATTTCAAAATTTCAATATCCGATATCCGACCCGAACGCTTCGGATACCCGAAATTTGATATCCGAAAATATCGGATCGGATATCCAAATATCCGTTAACCGACCCGCAAATCAGTTTCCAAAATTAAAAAAGAAGATTTCCCAAACTCTGGTTATGTTCATCAAAATTCTCAGATCATACAAAAATTTGAGCAACAAGTAAGCCTATTTGTTTTTTTGTTTATTTAGCATTGAGTCTTGGACAATATCTAATTGACGATTTAACGATGGAAAACCACCCACTCAGATATGTAAGGAACAATTGAAAAAAGTTCACTTGCATTGATCAAGCTTCAGATCTGAAATATAGCCTTTCATCTTCATCTTTGAATTGAATATAGTGAGTTAATTGAAAGATTGTGAATAAATTGATTTGACAGGAAATATGAAACTGATTTTGGTATTTTGTGAGGAAAGAATAATAGAGAGAGAAAAAGATTAAAAAAGATGGGTAAGTATGTTAAAAAAGATGGAGTGACGGCAAGAATGGAACAACTTTAATATTTATACCAAGTAAAACATAAAATGTTTCAAAACTCAAAATTCTTACAGAAAAGTTAATGTTTCGGATCAGATCGGATATCCGAAAATTTTATAACTGATATCCGAATTCGATCCGATATCCGAAAGTTTCGGATCGGATATCCGATTCGAAACTGATTTTCGGATCGGGTATCCATTTTTTCGGATCGGATACGGATCGGATATCGGGTCGGTTCGGGTAATCGGATTTTTTGCTCTCCCCTAGTTTGCGGGTGTTGTTTATAATGCTCGATGGTATGATGAATTGTCCGGGTTGATTGATTTTCAGGATGTGTGGCTAAGCAAGGGTTGCGTGATTTTATCGATTGTTCCAATCCGGTGTACCTAATGTAAAACTACTTGGTCTTATATTGAACAGTACGAAAGGTCGTTCGCTTTTTATCTTTAACAATGGTGTAGCGGAATTTGATGTGTTTTTGTTGTTTTTGTATGTGGATGAACGAATGATAAAGGGATATGAATTAGTTAATATAATCTCGAAATTGAACAATATTCAAGATTGTTTAATTCACTCCAACATTGTTCAGACAATTACTTGACTCCCAAGGAAGAGACGTCAAGGCTTATTTCCAAAAGTAGTCATATCCTAGTTTAATTATATTTAAGTAATAAGTAATAGGATTATCTTATTTTCCTAGTTTGTATAATTTCCTAAATTATTTAGGAGAGCTTAGTTTCCTAAAACTATTAGAAATACTATAATGGATAGTGTCTTAGTTTCGATATTATTTTAGGAGTCTTTATAGTCTTTGCTATTATGTTTAAGGAAGGATACCAGTAGTATAAATAGGATGTTTGTAGTCTTATATCAGATATCAAATTGACAGTTAATTTAAGTTCATACTTGTGTGTTCTTTATAGCTTGAGAGTTATAAGTTCAATTATTTCGTTCTTACGAGAGTGAGATAACACAAATTCATCCTTGCAAGGTTGAGTGCTAAACTGTTTTAACTTTATTCCTTGCGAGGTTGAGAGTTACATCGAGTTATTCAAGTTTTCTTGCTAGACTACTTGTCTAATTCAAGTCTTAGTTGAGGGATCTTACCAGATTATCTTGGCTAATTCTTATCCTTTATATTTATTTCATCTTTTCATGAAAACAACAAAAAAAAAACACAACATATTCTGCTGTAACATTATTAAACGAAAACAAACGAACAGTCCATCGTAATGTCCGATATAACATCGAGTAATATCATTAATTTGGTAACCAAAGCTAGTTCTTGATTTGTTTGGTAATGCTACAAGCTCGATTAAAGATCAATTGAGCGAGATGAAAGGATCTATTGGCAAAATAAATTACATACTAAAGGAGTTTAAAAGGTTGTTACCCAAAGGATCAAGAGGTCATGGTATGATGCGTAGTAGAAGCACGTCTGGTGGTAGTTATGATTTGGAGAAGGAGAATGAGATTTCCAAGAACATGAAGTATGGTAGAAACGATGATGATCAAAGCGTAAAGCTAGACATACCTGATTTCAATGGTGGTTTGGATCTGGAGAAACTCATGGTTTGGATTAGGCAAATAGAAGGGTTCATTGAATACAAGGACTATAATGAGCATAAAAAATACAAGGTAGATGTATGTTCTTAAGCTTACTAAATATGCATCGTTATGGTATGAAAACTTGAAGAAACAATAATGAAAGAGAGATAAGAAAAGTAAGAATGATACTTGGGTGAAGATAAAGTAGCATCTAATGAAGAGGTTCTTGCCAAAATATTATGAACAAGAGAACTATCTAAAGTTGCAAGCCTTATCACAAGAAAATCAGTCCGTGGATGAGTGTATTAAGGAGTTCGAGAGGACGACTATCTTTAGTGATCTTCAAGAAAAGGAAGAGCTTAGAGTTTCAAGATTCATCAAGGAAGTCACACCTACACTTGATACTAGGGTTAAAGTTCCAATCTATGATGGATTTTGATGATATTTGTCGATTAGCTTTGAAAATCGAGAAACATGACAAGGGAATTTAGAAGACCTATAGAAATCGTGAATGGATTAAACAATCAGATTTTGTGTATAATGATACCAAACTCGCCATGAATCCTAGTGTATCACAAGAAGAAGATCTTAAGGATAAAGGGAAAGCAATTACTATGGAGCCTAAGAAACCTAGTTCGATAAGGTGTTTCAAGTGCCAAGGTTATGGACATATTACAAACGAATGCCCGCAAAAGAGAGCACTTACACTACAAGAATTGGGGAAGACGTTGCCTTATTTTATTTTACCAAACGGTACAGACAACTGCTCCAATCAGAGTAATGAAGCCAAGGAGAATAGCAATGAAGAAGAAAGAGAGGTCTATGATGTTGAACCATTGAGTGATGATGAGCAACAAGAAGCGGTGGTTCGCAGCTTATATCTTCAAGCTAGTCCGATTAAAGAAGGAAAGATTAAGCCTTTCGATGTTGTTTATGAAGAAGACAAGCATGTAGAAAACAAGGTTGATGAACAAATGAAGGATGGCAAAAAAACTTAGGAAACTTTTATCGCATACGGTCTCAGTAAACATTTGTCAACATCTTAGAGTTTTGAGTAAGCGAATGTTTATCGCATACGGTCTCATGGAACGTTTATCTCGTAAACGTGTTCGTTTTGGCTTGCAAAGTACCGATCATTTGTGCATTTCTTCTACCATGAGAGTATTTCTGGATTGTTTCGATGGCGTGTTTTGTGTCACCCTTTGGAGTCTACGATCATATTGACATTAGGGGTGAGATGTAACCCACCTAGTGTTCATAAGATTTTTTTGGATGGTTTATTTGGTGAGTCACATTGGTTGATTTTCCCATTGTATTGTCTTTCCCCGTCTCTAACCTCTTTTCTAGTGGTGAGATGCATGCCATCTAGTACCTATACGATTGTCAAGGTGTGTCTTGCTTAGTCTCGAGGTCTATCATTTCCATATCTCTATTTGTCCGCATATGCATATAATGTTGCGTAACCTTCTCTTATTTGATTCATATGTTGGGATATTTATTATGTCATCGTTTTAGTTCTATTTATGATTCCATGATGTATTAACTTCTATTTATTCATATGTATTGGGATCTAATTGAATTACTTACGTTGGAATTTGTTTGTATCTTTCTTGTTTATGTGTGTTTTGATGTAATATGGCTGGGAGAACCCCGAGTTACTCCCCATGATTGCAGTATTCATTTTTAATGAATGAACATGTTGCAGGTACGTGTTTGCATGAGGTTGTTGACGAGTGAGCCAGCGAGCGTTGTTCATATAACGATTGACCTTCACGTCGTAGTTTATAATAGTTCTTCGTATCGTATTTGTTTTATAACAAGGGATCGGGATCCCTTGCATCAGTTTAAGTTTTAGATTGTATAAACGATTTTTTTAATGAAGTTTTAATTTGTTTCTTTATAATTTAGTGACATTCGCGGTTTTTTACTTTTACAGTTTTTAATATCTTCTATTTTCCGCTGCATTCTATGTGTTTACGTTATTGCATAAACACGGAGTGTCACATATTATTATCCATTGATTGGGTTGACTCCTCACTGTCAGGTTGTGACCAGATTTTAATAGCACCCGCTAATTGAATCAAAGTCTTCACCGGCTAATTGGATTTTGAAAAAGGCTACACTTTGATAATTCGACACCATTATTTGGAGAGATAAGGTTAAGGTCAACCACTGATTCTGGTTGCATTGCGATAATTCAACACCATTATTGGAAGAGATAATGCTAAGAGCAATCATTGATTCAGGTTACACTAGACCTGTCAAACAGGTCGGGCGGGTCGGGTCAGAATACGGGTCGGATCGAATACGGGACGGGTCAAATACGGGTCGGGTCATACGGGTCACGGGTTGGGTTAGGGTCAGAATACGGGTCAAGAAATAGTCTCTAACGCCTTTTTTTTCTCGATTTTTTTATCGAAAATATATTTTTAATAAATGCAAAACGTATTTAAAATTAATATTTTAATCATAATTAATGTTTACATTAACTATATTGACATAATTATTAAAATAAATTGTTTTCAATAATTATTTTATTATTAAATATTATTAAAATTGTATAAAATTGATTTTTTAATCGTGTTTGTAATTTTTTAGTACTAAAAATAATATTTTATTGACCATTTTTTCAAATATAATATATAAATATTAATATTTTAATGAAATTCTTGATTTATTTTTTACCCAACGGGTCGACCGGGTCGGGTCGGGTTTTGACCCTAAAATAACGGGTCATTTCGGGTTCGGGTCAAACGGGTCACCGGGTCGAAATTTTCGGGTCTTGACCCTATAAAAACGGGTCGGGTCGGGTCGGGTTTTCGGGTCGGGTCGGAATTTGACAGGTCTAGGTTACACTATGATAATTGGACTCTTTGTAAAGTCTATTTAGTAAGAGGGAGAGAGGTAAATCATTATATTGAAATATGCTCCAGTGATTTGATAATGTTGTACATGTTCACTTCAATTCTAAAGAACGAGACCTGGGAAGCAAGGGGATTGTCGAGAGGATGCATCTTCTTATTTTTAATTTATAAAGTTGATGTAACAAACTCTATTTATAACCCGACTTTTGGTTTTGAAGTAATTCATCAAACTTGACTCAAAATTTGAAGATGAATTTGTAGGAAATGGGGTTCTACATGTGGCCCGAACTTAATTCGATTGTCCCATTTGTCAAATCTAGTAGAAATAGGTAAATAATTGAAATATGCTTCTATGTTTTGATTTTAATGAAGTTGGGGATCAGAGCTTTTAATTTCGATATTGAAATTTAAGGACAAATGAAAATAAGTGTTTATGACTTGAGGACATTTTGCATTCTTTCTTGCTCTTTCTTTTTAAAACCCTGTTCAAAAATGGGTATTTGGCTTTGTTTTATTAACTTATACCCGACCCAAATTTTCTTCAGAAAAACTGACTTGGGTAAATAGGCGGGAAAAAACTAACTTGGTAAGTGAACGGGCAAAAATTGGTATCACATTCTTTCATGTTTTTTTAAACTATGTTCAAAATTGTGTATCTGGTTTCGTCTTTATACAACTTATCCACAACCCAAATTTCACCCACTTTTTTTTTTAAAATTGACTTGGTTAACTGATCGGGTGTTTTTAAATCAGATTGGATTTTTTTGTGGCCCGTGATTGCTGGAGGGAGTGGAGGTATTGTTAGAGGTGGCATTTAGGTCATTCGGATCAGTTTCGGTTTGGTTTCTTTCGGATCGAGTTATTTCGATTTCAGTTCAGTTAAATTCAGTTTTGATTCAATTTCCACTTTTAAATAATGAGCTGGATATATTTTGATTCAGTGGAAGTTCGAGTCGGGTTAATATAGGAATAAATGAGATTTGAGCCGGGTTAATAGCGGTGCAGATGAGATTCGAGTCGGGCATATTCGAATCGAATGTCAAGGGATTAGATCTTTATTCAAAACCTCGAATATTGTGATTTTGATTATTGAAAAAGAAAATTAGATTTATAGCGGATACTATTTCTATTTCTATTGAACAATAATAAAACTCGATTTGACATTTGTTTCTTATCAACTACTAATTTTTTTAACTTAGTGATATATTCCAATAATTTGAATATAAACATGCAATTGATAGTTAGAAGACATTCTTATATAATATTTAAGAAATTTAGAGACGCCAAAAGGGTGACACTCATGTATAAAAAGATACCTAGATATGACGCCCAGGTACATTCGGGTAATTTCGGGTTTCAATATTGGGTTTCAGTCATCAATATACATATTAAAGTCGGTTTCGGTAAATTTTGGTTCTGGTTAAAATAATTCTGCTTGAACAGTTCAGTTTCATTCGATTTTGGTTTTATTTCGGATATTACAAATTCTGTTTAGTTTCGAATCAATTCAGGTTAATTGATGTCTCAAATTAAGTTTAATTTATAGCTTTTGTATATACCGTCAGGTGTCGATTAAGTTAATTTCGATGGATTATTCGAATTCGGCTTACTTTGGGCAAGTCTAGGGCTGAGCAAAAATATACGATACGGTTTTATTATATGTATCTGATACGATATACGGTTTCAATTATACGGATTTTCGTATATACGATACGGTTTTAAAAACCGTATCAGATACGTATCGCCAAAATTTGAAACCGGATATACGGTTTCCGATACGGTTTCTATTTTTAATATAAAATATAAAAATAAAATCATAAAACCAGTAAACGTCGAGTACATCCGTGACTCAATCTTATTACTTTTATACATTTTTAAGTTATTTATTTTTATAAGGATCAATTGTTGAAAACACCCTTATATGTTCCACTTTTTAAAATTTAATACCTTATCAAAACTTTTTTAAAAATTAATACCTTAGACTGCTACTTCAATCAAAAATTGGTACCTTAAGTGGATTCAGACCAAAAAAATGTCGCATATTCCGTTCACTTTTTAAATTTCCATCCAAAATCCATATTTTATCCCCATTATACCCTTATGCTATGTTCAGCCTCTTCTCTTCCCTTCTCTTCACTTCCCTCTCATAAGTACAAGTTATTTTATGTCAATCTCTCACCATTTTCAGTAATTATCCTCATTCAAATCTTCCTCTCCTTAAGGTAATTATGTTTTTTCCATTCTATTATTTGAAGTTAATCACATTAGTTTGCACAAACCTTTGTATTTGAAAAACCCCACCAACATAATCCATATGACTATTCATATAAGAAAACTTAACTCCATAGCTTACTCTCATATTAACACTAATATTATCTATGCCTACAACAAATTATACGCAATAACTTAATAATAACTAATAAAACAATATCAATCAATGTAAATTAATTAATTAACTTTAGGGAATAATGAAAATAATTAACTTCATGAAATTAACTAACAAAATTACCGCTTCTAAACACGAAATTGAGAAATGAAGGTTTCATAAAGAAAACTTAAATGAAATATAAAGGGGTGAGAGTGAAGGTACTTAATTAACAATTAATCTTGATCGATCCTTTAATTTGATAAAAAAAAAAAAAAGCGACTTAATTTTCTGTTGTTGTAGATTTATGTTGTTGTAGATGATCAATACAATTACTTGGAGAATTATGCACGAGTGTTGATAATTTGAAAACCTTTGAAAGCTGATTTAGGAAAAACACTAATGATGGGAGAGTATAAGTGTGCGAGTCTTGTGAGTATTGTAATAGAGTATATAAAGACAAGGATAAAATGGGTATTTCACGTTTTTGTTGGCCTGAATTCACTTAAGGTACCAATTTTTGATCGGAGCAGCGGTCTAAGGTATTAAGTTTTAAAAAAGTTTTGATAAGGTATTAAATTTTAGAAAGTGGAACATATAAGGGTGTTTTCAACAAATGATCATTTTTATAATATGTGATACTCTTTTAACTTAGTAAGAAAAATCATTAAATCACAAAAAAATAATAATAAGACATAAAATTTACATAAATTAAATGGAAAACCGGATACCGGATATACGATTTCCGGATATAAGAAAAAAACGGATATACGGTTTCCGGATATACGGAAAATCCGTATCGGATTAGGATACACAAAATTGAGATTTTTAAAACCGGATAATCGATACGTTTTTGCTCACCCCTACGCAGGTCTAGGTATTGTACTCGTTAAGCCCTACCGTCTAGTCGTGTAGCAGTCTACCAATTGGGTGGGTTGTACGGTTAATAAAAACAATAGTCATCATAAATTCAAAATTGAAAGAGAGAGTAAAGATGAAAGGAGAGAGAAATGAATGCAGGGCCTTGTATGTCCCACAGTCAGCAACAAGATTTGAATTTGGACACAGATACACACGCAACGCTGCAGACTTCACCACTGACCACATTACACAGCACACATTACACTCCCTTCCAAACAAAAACCCATAATGTCTAATAAAGCAACCACCTCGATATCCCCACCAATGTCTCTCTAATCTCAACTCTAGACTCCCAATCTCAGTTTGTTGGCAAGGCAACACCTCGTTGCACTTTACTACAATGTCTTCCTTGTTTACTTTCCTCTTTCTCACCTTACTATTACTTCCATTAACAACAACATCCTTAAACTCTGATGGGTTAGCCTTATTAGCCTTAAAATCAGCCATTACTCACGACCCAACCCACTCACTAGCAACCTGGTCCATATCCGACCCGTTACCATGCCTCTGGTACGGTGTCCACTGCTCACACAACCGTGTCACATACCTCTCTCTCTCCAACCTCTCATTATCCGGCTACCTTCCTTCTGAACTCGGTGCACTCGACTCGCTCACTCACCTTTCTCTCTCCTCCAATAACTTCACCTCAACAATCCCACCTCACCTTTTCAACGCCACCTCACTCGTCGCACTCGACCTCTCACACAACTCCCTCTCCGGCCCACTTCCGCCCCAAATCTCCGACCTTAAGGACTTGACTTTCCTTGACTTGTCGGATAATCTGCTCAACGACTCCCTCCCGAGTGGACTCAGTCACCTGACTCGGCTCCAGGGGACGCTCAACTTGTCGTGGAACGAGTTCTCCGGCGTGGTTCCGGCGAGTTACGGGGAGTTTCCGGTGATGGTTAGTCTTGATCTAAGGCATAATAACTTGTCAGGGAAGATACCTCAGGTGGGGTCCTTGCTTAATCAGGGACCCACTGCATTTTCTGGAAACCCGGGTTTATGTGGGTTTCCGTTGAGTAACCCTTGTTTGATGGAAACCCTAAACCCTAATTTTCAAAACCCTATTAGCCCTAGAAACCCTAATGCCGGTGTTGCAGGGGTGACTGACAGGAAGCCGGGTTCGATGCCGTTGGTTGTTGGGGTTTTCGTGGTTGTTGGGGTGGTGGTGGTGTGCGGGGTTATATTGGTCATTTTGTGGGTGAGGGTAAGGAGGAAGTATTTGGTGGTTAGCAAGGGTAAAATGGGAAAAGAAGGTGAGGTGTTGAGTCACGTGAGGGTAGTTGTGGGTGATGATATGAAGATTGAGGAGGAAGAGGAGGGACAAAAGGGTAAATTCGTGGTTATTGATGAGGAAGGGTTTGGGTTGGAATTAGAGGATTTGTTGAGAGCGTCCGCGTATGTGGTGGGGAAGAGTAGGAGTGGGATTGTGTATAGAGTCGTGGCTGGTGGTGGTGGAGGTGGAAAGGGATCTTCCACCACATTGGTGCCTCCCATGGTTGTGGCTGTGAGACGGCTAAGCGAGGCAGATGATGCTATGTGGCGATATAGGGAGTTTGAGGCTGAGGTGGAGGCTATTGGGAAGGTTCAACATCCGAATATTGTGAGGTTGAGAGCTTATTATTATGCTAAGGATGAGAAGCTCTTGGTATCTGATTTTATCAGAAATGGAAGCTTGTACTCTTCTTTGCATGGTAATATGTCTATCCACAACACCTATTTGTTAATTTGTTTATTTTCTAGTAATTTTGATCATCAAATGAATGTTAGTGTTATTTCATATGCCTTTTATGTTATGTTTAATATGTTTATGGAGTGAGAGTAGAGTGAGACCATGCGCCTTTCCTGTGGGAATGTCAAGTGTATTGTTGACTTGAGTAGATGAGAATTCAAATTGAGTAGTAATAGTTTTGAAGTTCTGTAAATAAGGGAAGCCATTGGGATTTCACACTTTTTCAAAGGTTCTCGTTTGGTATTATTGAGTATTCAAAGATTCTGATTATAACAGTTTTCATACGGGAGAAGAGTGAGGGATCCATCATATATGAGCCTCAACCATCACCTTAAGGTTTTGGTTGAGATGGTTCATCTATCACCAGGATCATCTGTTTATGAGGAGGAAATAACGGGAATAGAGCAATTCGCTGCATATAGATACAATCTAAAGGAAAGGGGCATCACGAGTTACAAACTGTAGAAAGATAATAGGTATTTTATGTTAGAAAATGTTGAATTCTGTTTTTCTCAGTTTGCGGCTATAGGCATTTGAACTTACTGTTGAGTATCTTTATCTTTGAATTAACTTGTACAATGTACGGCTTAAGATAAATGCATGTCATTTGATTTCAAAGCACATGTGCCTCAATATTGGCCCATGTAGGATGTCGGGCATTGTATGGTTTTGGAGTACAACTTTGAAAGATTTAGGAGTATCTAATGGAAAAATGATTAATCTGTCACGAAAGATCGTCATAAATTTTTAGAGCAAATTTGTTAACGACATCCAAAAGTCTGCAATTTACACAGGACAGCTCTTTGTTGAAGTTGATAAGGGGAAACAGATTATATACTCACTGTCGACTAGTATTGTAGCTGCATGAGCCACTTAGGCTGATATTGATGCAAATGGATTTTAAACCTTCATCATGTGTACTACCCTGAACGACCCACCAACTAAGCTAAGCTAACATAATTATGGATTTTGAACCCAATGCAGGTTGTCTTTAATTAAAAGATCTATAATAATAATGCATTAAAAACACACAATACAGATCTTAAGCAGCAGCTTTATTTTTTTACATGTCAGCGTCTTCTAAAATTAATTCATACTCCGTATTTCCTTCTTTATGTTGTTAATCCCAGAAAGGCTGTTGCATTTTATTGTTTAGTAATAGTGAATGGTTGTGCTTGTTACTTAGGTGGGCCATCCAATGATGTACCTCCATTATCGTGGGCGTCAAGACTAACAATCGCTCAGGGCGCTGCAAGGGGTCTGATGCACATCCACGAGCAAGGTCCTAAAAAATACATTCATGGAAACATCAAATCATCCAAAATCCTACTCGATGATAACCTGCATTCCTACATTTCTGGTTTCGGTCTCACCCGACTCCTGGGCGGAACCTACAAATCTGCCAATCCACATTCAAGAAGGCCCAGCTTAAGCCATTCACTATTAGTGGGATCTAAAACATTGGGCCCATCCTATAGTGCCTATTCAGCGCCTGAGGCCCATTCGGGTGGCAAGCTTACTCAGAAATGCGACGTATACTCATTTGGCATTGTGCTAATGGAGATGTTAACAGGACAACTCCCAGATGCTGGACCGGACAATGGTGGGACAGGACTGGAGAGTCTAGTGAGAAAGGTCTTTCGGGAAGAGCGGCCCTTGTCGGAGATCATAGACCCAGCATTGCTGCATGAGGTTTCTGCTAAGAAACAGGTATTGGCCACATTTCATATTGCTTTGAATTGCACAGAGCTAGATCCCGAATTGAGGCCAAGGATGAAAAGTGTCTCCGAAAGCCTTGATCCCCTCAAGTTTCAGTGAGTAGGAAATCGTAAATGATGTGTAAATGCTATTCGGGTTAATTTGCTGACTTGTGATGTAGAATATGTGTAACTTGATCCTAATTCATGAAAGAATATTTTTGAGTATGATCCGTATGTGTCAACTGTCAAGTGTTGACTTGTCAAACGGGTCGGACGGGTGGGTTGCGGGTTTGGTTATTTCAGGTTTAGGTAAAATCGCGTCGAGCCTATTCGGGTTTGTAAAATACGGGTTTATACGGGTCGAGTTTACACGGTTTTGGGCCAGGCCTCGGGTCAAACGGGTTTGACTAATGTCTTTTTATAAATGTTAATTTTCTTCAATTTTAATTATTTTATTATTTAATTATAAACATAAACATATAGTTATTCTTAAATTATACACCGTATAATTATCTAATTTACTCCCTCCAATTAAGATTTTTGTTTCCTTTTTATTTGATGACAATAATTATATAATTATCTAATTTAATACCTCTAGCATTAGAAAGAGTAAGCATTTTTCGCTAAATATATGATCATCAGTTGAATAATTAATCATGTGATAAAACTATGCTTTAAAATAAGTAAAAGTATATGTTGAGTTTATGAATCCAATACTAAAGAGGGGGAGGGGATAAATTAAGTACCTTTTAAAACTTTAAACACACAGCACGGAATTTATCGGTTCTAAATCAGCACTCCTGCAAATTAAACAAATCAGTGATGTTTAAACAATGGATATTGTGCAATATTGATTTGAACAGATTTGTTAATGAATCGAAATGCAAGAAAACAAAATAACGATCAAACAACAATAAGAACGTAACGATTTTTAAGTGGTTCGACCTACTCTCTAAAGGTAGACGTCCACTATCTCTCTTATTAATATTTTTCTTATAAATCAACCCGATTACAAAGAAGACCCCCACAATCAACCCGACTGTACAAGTCGAGTACAACCTTGTACCCCAATAAATCTCTCACTCACAAATCTGAAAATTACAACTATTATTGTCTCCTTATATGGTTCACAAGTTAGAACAATGGAGAACAATATTTGCCTAGAGATGAAAATGAATAAGTACTTGAAAACAATTCATTCTAGGCACAACCTTTTTTAAAAGTGAAATTAATATTTTCCAAAACAATTTTCTCAATTATAAATTGCTTATACGTTTGAAGTGTATGCTCTCAAAAGGTTAATTATTTCTGAAAAATCTCAAGACATATTTATTGAAGAGAATGTCAAGCAATAGACTTTCCAAAAATAAAAGAAAGATAAAATATTCAAAAGATATGGCAATATTTTTTATCCTTATTTTATCTTAAACTCCTTTTAAAATAATAACTCATTACAATAAGATATTCTTCTTGTTGCTCAAGTATATCTCAGAAGAGATACTAAATAATATCAGCCAGAATAAGTCGTTCGAAATTGGTTAAATTAGAAAAAGGATCTTTGCGTGAAAATTCCGGAAAACAATTTCATTTTGCCTTATGAACTTGATCTGAGTTGAACAGTCCCCGGTACTATTTAATTCAGATGAATCAAGCAGAACTTAAACTTTTCTCATTTACATTTAGCTAAACATCAATGAAGGACATGATCGATGCTTCAAGCTTCTCCCATGTCAAATGTCGATCCTTGCAAGCCTGTTATATCTCATATCTAGCGAACACACATTAATCAAGGAGTCAAAATAACATATTAAGGACTTGTCATCATCAACAAATGTGGTTCAACGGTATATTTTTTTATTCCAAAAATTTTATAGTTAGAATTTTTTTATTTATATTAATTTATATACTACAAATATGAAATTTTTAAAAATTTACCTATTTTTGGGTCGTGTCACGGGTTTGGCAGGTCTTACCCCTAAATAAGCGGGTTATTATTGGGTCAGGTTGTCTTCGGGTTTGGGTTGAAAATAACGTTAGATCAAGTTTAAGAAGCATAGGTAACAAGAAACATAAAGCTCATCCAAAACAACATGTTTGGAACCATCTAAAGTAAGGGTAAGACCAATATGCATAAGAAATCATCCATGAACCGTCATTAAACATGTGAATGGGGTCTAAGAAATTTATTCCAATGATAAAAGAGTGTTAGCATATCCCTCACAAGCATTAGAGCAAATATATAGAGCACATGGTAACCAGACAATGAAGAAAAGAGGTAACAGACCAACTATGCTTAACCCAGAAGAAAAGCATTGTCAAGTTGGGATAAGCCCGGTGAGAACCGCACGACCTATGCCTCTCTGGAGGTGTTACACAAGGTCACTTTGAGGAAAGCACGGTGAGAAGCGCACCGTGTAGCCTTCACTGGAAGAGTTGCGCACGGTGCGCACAATTCAACACATTGTGTGACCCGTTTTGAACAAACTTGGATACGCTTTCTCAGCCGAAGCCACAGCAGGCGGGTTGGTTCCTCTGTCGTCACCGGGCGCCAATGGCTGAGATGTTCAGTCGACTCGAGATATGAGCGTTTAAAGTTGACCCTTCATGTAGAGAAATTTCAAACTTGCATTTCTCATTCCAATTTTCACTCAAACTTTCATGAAACTTGTTTAAACATCTTAATACCCATTCTAGCGCCTCAAATGAATATTTAAATACCCAAGAAGGATTCTCAAGCCTTATATATGATTTAGACGCGATCTTACAACTGTCGATTCAATTCCAAGAATTGCCAACAACACAAAACCGTAACTTTACCCAAATCGCTTCAACTTCAAAGTTGAGCACAATATCACTAAACTAACATGGAACTTCATCAATGAGCATAAGACTAACATACTTGTAATATAAGACACATAAAATGAGCATAAGCATGAATAAATGACAACATTAGCACATCCTCTTCATAAATTCACTCAATAACACATTTAATCACTTTATATAAACTCAAACTCATTTGCACTACCAGCATCAATCCGTCATTAATCATTATTGCACACAACATATCAGCAACAAACCACTTAGTTAAACAACCAAGGGGTAATTAATCCCTCATTAATGACATTGAAACACATTTATATGGGAAGAAGTGAAGTGAATTCATACCATTAGATAACAAAGAACTCATCTTTATCAAAATTACTACCCTAAAACACATAACAAACACATAAAAATGTGATATCGAGTAACCCATCAACATTGCCTTATTAGCACTCCAATTAAGCAATCCTTAATCAGCCTAATAATATCAACGGATTCCTTGACCCAACTACTCAAAATTCCACCATTTAATGACGATTAATAGGCTAGGAAATAAAACCGAAATTCTGGAAAATTGTTCTTAAAACAAAGTTAAAAGTTTCAATATTTTATTAGCAAGAAATAAAGAAGGAGGATGGTGATAGAATTCCGAAACATTAAAGGGTATTGAATTCCGTTAAGAAATGAAGAAGTTATGTATGTCTTAAGATTAGATCTAGAAAAATGGGTTTCATAAAAAATTGGAGGAAGAGGGTATTTTATGGTATGAAAACAAAGAGGAGGATGAGAAGAGAAGAATGATGTAAAAGTCGTGAAATTTCGTTGAGAGACGAAGAAATAACATCCGTTTTAAGGTTTTTGGGTTATGAAGGTTTAATAAAGGTTTTTAGGTTGACGAGGAAGGTGGAATAATTGCTGAAATAATGAGGAAGGAGATGGTGTTTATAGTGGGGTTGTTTTGAGAAGGTGAATAATAAAAGGCCCAAATATCATGTTGGGTCGACCCACTTGAATTTCCGCTAATAGTTCGATTATGAATTCATAACGGACGGAAACTATACGATTTCTACCCAACTAAACTGAAATACTGTTTAAGTCTAAAATTAAAGATAACAAATAAAAAAATATTAAGAAAATCAAATCGCTAAATTTGCGGGTGTTATAATCACCCCCTTCCTTTTAAAAATTTTCGTCCTCGAAATTTGAAAACAGAAAACAAAAGTTATAATAACAAAAATCGGTTTCTCAAAATTGACATCCAAAACATTTACAAGGAATGATATTTCAAAACAACACCTTTTTTAAAAATGTATGAGACAAGTTTTCGAAGGTGCCAGCCTCTTTCTGTGGAACGAAATAGTTCTTGTCGTGCACACCAGAACACTATCATTCTAAAGTAAGGACAAGAATAAAATATCATACGTTGATAAGTGCAGAACAAGTCATTAGACATCTCCAATAACGATTTCCAGCATCCAACCATACCCAAAATCTAAAATAAGAGTAAAATATACCCATTCTCGCAAAAATGAAAGTAGAAAATTTCATTTCTAAAACCCTGTGAAAGGATAAATTCAAAACTCAACGTAAAAATTTGGAAATTTTCTCAAAGTTCAAACTCAAGACAACTAGACATTGCCCACACATAAAAGCAACTTGAATATTACAATCACAAATCATGGTAATGAAATATACACACCACAACAAAATGAAATAAATCGGACTCTTAGGGATAGAAAGATTACGGAATTACCGTAAAGCTAAGTCTTTAAAATCCAACATTTCGAGACATTTAATCCCCAAACGATCTCCCAGGTAATATTATAATGCTCAACAAAAGCAAACTATAATCACGACCAAGTCGGTTCTCGAAATGGTACTACAACATCAAGCTCAAAATCTAAAGCCACAAAAAGAGGGATACATTATTACCATTAAGATCCATTCTACAGCTTAAACAATATTTTCCATGATCAAATACAACATGCAATTTGTTCAACCCCAGGACGAACATTATTATAGATCGGGAATCCTCAAAGTACGTTGCCTTCATTCATTCATTTTTTAGGCCAAGCCAACAAGATATCCACACGAGAAGAGGAAAGTTAAAACAACCACGAGATAGGGGCAGATAAGTGATATCAAAGACTACACGAGCACAACAAGGTACGAGATTATTAGAGAGGGACGGCAAAGGTAATGAGGCTAAAAGTAAGAGATGAAGCAAATACTATAGTTGTGAAGATAGCCAAGTATAGGGGGTGGTAATAGGATATATTTTCCTAAAGATCAAGCTTAGCAAAATTTAAACGGGAGGAGGGAAGAAGAGTAATGACACGAGGGAAGATCTAAGGTTTAATCCAAGCACTTTCAATAACTTAATATTTTATCCAACAAAGTCACACCTGTAAATAAATATGACCTTACATCAAAATAACCAAGTTCCAAAAACGAGTCATTCACAAGCCCACAAAACTTTCATCTTTCAAAATTAGGGCGATATTAGAACAATTTATCCCTTCCAACAAAGATCTCTTGTAAGAGACCACCTTTCTACAAACCATCATAATAAGGTACACCTAAATTTAACAAATATGACTATTTCCCAATATATACATCCTTTCGCATAACACTGATTCCCAAAATCGGAGTTGCGACTCAAGAATAATAATATTCATCTAACTCCAATATTCAACACAACCTCAAAGGTTTCAAAAATTGCAAGACTATCAAGGGCTTCTTTATACTAGGTCATTTTCAACTCATACATTCCATGAGCTCACTCAAAACCAAGCACCAAATCAAATTAAATGTCATCATCCAGTCCCACCATCAAATTCACGACATTGAACTTTACCCCATAATTAATCCCTAAGTAACAAGGTTTAGCCTACCGTAATACATGATCAACTCATACGAGTCTCCGATACCATAAAGTAAGATCATATCTTTGAATCCAAGAATTATAGCCAAATAATTTTCCACCAAGCCTATATCCAAAAACACACACTAAGAAAACCCAAGAAGTCACTTAGTCTCAAAGGCATTTTACAACTCAAGGTATCATCCAAATATTCTCACTTATAACAAGTAGCTCTAACCTAGGTATGATCCTCAAGACACTCTATATTACCAAACTCCCAAGTTCAAAAGATTAAGTCACCAACAAGCTCAAAGGTCTTAGGCAACTCGCTCAATCAACATCACATCATTAATTCCCATAAATAATTCACAAATACACCATGGAAAGCATCTAAAGATTATAATCTCCAAAGCATAACACACTACACAATCAAATGACACCATCACTCACTATTGTAGGATGAAACTCAAATCTACACAACATTCCTCAAAGTCTCAACTTCATTCAACTAAAGCCAACTTTCAACAAAACCAAAAGGGAAGGTATCGATAAGAGGTCAAAAGAAGAGGGCAAGATATCAAGGTAAGTCGGAGGAAAAGAACAAGAGTAATTTCCAAGGGGATAAGTAATTAGAAGATATGAAGAAGAATCTAGATAGAAAGAAGAGAGCAAGGTATACCACAAGCAGAAAAGATCTTTGATGATATAGAAATACGCTTCAATTAGGCTAGCCAATCTTCAGGTTTCGGCAAAGGTTACTTCTAGCCACCACATGGTCATCCTCAAGGCAGTAGAATCATACAAGTATAACATCACTCAACACAATCAACAAATAATTTAGAACCTAAAAACACCAAGCACACTAAAGGCTACCACGCACCTTAGGTCCTTAAGTCTATCCTTCTCTCATTCATTATTCACTGGTCAAGTTATTTAAGGTTGGGGTGTGCACGAATGCGCGTCGGGAGCGTTATAGCTCTGATACCAACTGTGACATCCCTCCATTTCGCAACAAAGTAAACAAATAGATTTGCAGCGAAAAATACGAGATTTTAAAAACTTTAAAGGAAAAACCGCGAATGTCACTTTATTATAAAACCGAAACTTAATTTAATAAATCGTTCATACAAATTATAACTTAAATAAATACAAGGGATCCCGATCCCTTAATAAATACACAAATAGGCTAATAAAACTAATATAAACTACAACGTTAAGGGTGAATCACTGTAAGTACAATGCTCACTAGCTCACTCGTCAAAACCCCATGCAACACCAACCTGTAACATGTTCATTCATGAAACATGAATGCCACAGTAAGTGGGGAGTAACTCGGGGTTCCCCCAGTCGAATCACATTAAAACGTATATAACAAGAGCATATAAGTATGCATTACCATCATCATATGTAAAAAATATCATCATCATGCATAAACAATATCATCATCATATATATACACAATATCATCATCATGTATAAACAATATCATCATCATGTATAAACCATATCATCATCATATATAAACAATATCATCATCATGTATAAACAATATCATCACCAAGTATGCACCGTTGTTATCAAGTAACCAAGACTTGGGAACACTCACCTTGACAACGATATCGTTGCTAAAGACTTACATCTCACCGTTAGCGACCATATAGTCGAAAAGGTGGGGGACACGACTCACAAGAACTACAAGGCATTTAAACATTTATTTCACATTCAACCAATCACCATCATTATGCAAACACACTCTCACAGTAAGTGAAACGCACTAGCATATGCACTAAGCTAGACATGACCACCCTAGACTCTAATCCTCTCGGTAGGACGACGATAATATAATACGGTCCTAGTCTAAATCTTCGCAGACTCTCGGAATTCTACGTGTTCCGATTCGACATGTGGTATTACGTTCCACATCCAAGACTCGGTCGACAGAACGGAAGCCGAGTACCCCAAATCCGGCAAGGGCAGCTAAGAAAAGAGGCGGAAAGAGAATGAGTATACCTAATTTGGCAAGGCCATCTAACGAAAAGGTTGTCAAATAAACGCAAAGCAAGTACGCTACATGCAAAGACACCACCTCGCAAGGATAGAACATTTGATGGCCGGGTCGATCAACGCATTGCGTTCGTCTCTCAACAATGTCGTCATGTCCCCACTAACATACACTTGAATGTACCTCTATCGTTCCGACACAAGGTCTAACGAGAGTATAAGGGTAAAAACGGGAAATGAAAGTTCAATAACATCCAACAACCAAGACTCAACCGACTACACATGACATAAATGACTTAAACGAGTTAAACATACAAAACCGTCACTAATATGTGAATAGGACATAAGATAGATGTAACAATGATAAAAACAAAAAGCGTCAAGACATGATATATAAGCATTAGACCAATTTTAAGAAGCATAGGTAACAAGAATCATAAAGCCCATCCAAAACAACATGTTTGGAACCATCTAAAGCAAGGGTAAGACCAATATGCATAAGAAATTATCCATGAACCGTAATTAAACATGTGAATGGGGTCTAAAAAATTATTCCAATGATGAAAGAGTGTTAGCATATCCCCCACAAGCATTAGAACAAAGATATAGAGCACAAGCAACCAGACAATGCAAGAAAAGAGGTAACAGACCAACAATGCTCAACTCTGGAGGAAAGCATTGTCAAGTTGGGATAAGCACGATGAGAACCGCATGGTCTATGCTTCTCTGGAGGTTTTACGAACGCTCATTTTGAGGAAATCACGGTGAGAAGCGCACTATGTAGCCTTCATTTGAGGAGCTAGAATGGGTATAAAGATGTTTAAACAAGTTTCATAGAAGTTTGAGTGAAAATTGGAATGAGAAAAGCAAGTTTGGAATTTGTCTACATGAAGGGTCAACTTTAAACGCTCATATCTCGAATTCTAGAAATAATATTTATGTAATTCCAAGTGGAGGAGTTAGCTTGTCCTTTTATGATTCTAACGGTAGGCCACACGCTCAAAATACAAAGCAATGAGTGAGATATAACCACTTTACGAAATGTGGCCGCACAATGTGCTGAGTTATGCGCACCGTGCGCAACTCCCAAAACCTCATTTATGATTTAGACGCAATCTTACAATGGTCGATTCCAAAAATTGCAAACAACACAAAACCGTAACTTTACCTAAATAGCTTCAAATTCAAAGCTGAGCACAATATCACTAAACTAACATGGAACTTCATCAATGAGCATACGACTAACATAGTTGTAATGTAAGAAACATGGAATGAGTATATGCATGAATAACTGACAATATTAGTACATCCCTTTCATAAATTCACTCAATAAGACATTTAATCACTTTATATGAACTCAAACTCATTTTCACTACCAACATCAATCCATCAATAATAATTATTCTAGACAACATATGAGCAAGAAACCACTCAATTAAACAACCAAGGGGTAATTAGTCTCTCATTAATGACATTGAAACACATTTATTTGGGAAGAAGAAAAGTGAGCATCCAGACCACTAATTCCCACCACATCTAGACAAGTGATTCATAACTCAAAAATTCAACATGTAAGAACATGAACTCATACCATTATATAACAAAGAACTCATCTTTACCAAAACTAATATCCTAAAACACATAGAAAACACATAAAAATGTGATATCAAGTAACCCGTAACATTACCTTATTAGCACTCCAATTAAGCAATCCTTAAGCAACCTAATAATAAAAACGGATTCCTTGACTCAACTACTCAAAATTCCACCCTTTAATGACGATTAATATGCTAGGAAACTTAAACCGAAATTCTGGAAAATTGGTCTTAAAGCAAAGTCAAAAGTTTCAATCTTTTATTAGCTAGAAAGAAGAAAGGGTTAGAGGACTCCGAAACATTAAACGGAATTGAATTCCGTTAAGAAATGAAAAAATTATGTTCGTCTTAAGATTAGATCTAGACAAATGAGTTTCATAAAAAGTTGGAGGAATAGGGTATTTTATGGTATGAAAAGGAATAGGAGGATGAGAGGATAAGAATGATGTACAAATCGTGAAGTTTTGTTTAGAGACGAAGAAATGGCATCCGTATTAAGGTTTTTGGGTTATGAAGGTTTAATTGAGACTTTTAGGTTGAAGAGGAAGGTGAAATAGTTGCTGAAATTATGAGGAAGGAGATGGAGCTTATGATGAGTTTGTTTTGAGAAGGTGAAACATAAAAGGCTCAAATCTCATGTTTGGTCGACCCACTTGGATTTTCGCGTAGAGTTCGATTATGAACTCATAACGGACGAAATCGCACGATTTCTACCCAACTAAACTTAAATATTATTCAAATCTAAAATTAAAGCTAACTAATAAAATTAATATTAATAAATATTAATAAAATAAAATCGTTAAATTCGCGGGTGTTACATAAAACAAGTAAATATACACCACATTTATCACGTGTAAACCCTTCTCAACTAAGGGCAAAACCACGCCTCTCTCAGAAAAATTGTGACACTAATAATAAGAGATTACAAAGTATTTACAGTACAATCACTCTCAAGTATTCACACTCTGTCACAAAATTTATCTAACTCTTAGGCCCTGTTCTTTCCAGCTTAATTTCAGCTCATTTCAGCTCTATTCAGTTTAGTTCAGCCCAGTTCAGATCAGTTCAACTCCATTCAGTTCAGTTCAGTTCAGTTCAGCTCTATTCAGTTCAGTTCAGCTCGACTTCATTCAATTCAGTTCAGCCCCACTAAAAATCAGCTCATTTCAGTTCTACTCATCTTAAACTTAAAAGTTTTTATTAATATTAATTTATTATTATTATTAAGTAATTAATACTCCTTCCATCTCATAATTATCCATCGTTTGACTTTTAGGATCAATTTTAATAACTTTGACCATAAATAAGTGTTAAATATATAAATTAAGACGTTATAACAAAAAAACATTTACATTCATCTTAAAAAAAAATATTTGGAAACATATTTTTAAATTGAAAAAAAAAATGAATATAAATGAAGAGAAATTGAGTTGAACTGTTGTCTCGGAAATTATCCAATTCAAGCTACGCAAATTATTATGAAATGGAGGAAATATTCTATTAATAGCAACTATTATCAATATTATTAGTATTAATATTATTATTTATTATTATTATATTATAATAGTAGTAATAAGAATAATATAATAGTATTAACAATAATAATATAATAAGTATTATTATTATTATTATTATTATTATTATTATTATTATTATTATTATTATTATTATTATTTATTTTAATTCATAAAAAAACGCAAATTTTATTAAGCTCAAAACACAATTTATAAGAAATTAATGGTCAACCAAGAAACTATCTAGACCCTTACTCCAACTACTAGTACTATTGCTATTACTATTATTACTATTATTATTATTATCACTAATTATTATTGTTATTATAATGAATGTTGTGACTATCAAAATCAATCATATTAATATTAATACTACTATTATTATTAAGACTAATGATAAAAACTAATAATATTTATCATTATCATTACCATTATCATTACCAATATGATTATGATTATAATAATAATAATAATAATAATAATTATTATTATTATTATAATAATCATAATTATTAATATTATTGTTGTTGTTGAGGTTATTATTATATTTTATTTTTATTTTTATTTTTTCAGCTCAGTTCAGCTCCAATAAGCTGATTTCAGTTCACCTTTATTCAGTTTAGTTCAGTTCAGCTCCATTCAGTTCAGTTCAGTTCAGTTCAGCTCCATTCAGTTCAGTTCAGTTCAACTCTATTAAGTTCAGTTCAAATCAGTTCAGTTCAGCTCTAAAAAGTCAGAAAGAACAAAGCCTTATTCTTTAAAAGATGTTGAACACTCTATTATCTCTATTTAACACAAGAAGTATTCTCACCAACTGACTCTTATTTTTCTTTCTCTTTTTGGTGTCTATGTTACAATACTCACTACTAGCTATTTATAATAAGTGATTGTCAAAACTACTAATAACTCATTAATTGTTGTAATTAAAAATAATTCTATAATCTCTTGTGATTATATGTTCCATCTTACAAAACGTAAACAATTTACGTATTTAATTTGCTTGTGAAACATTCAACACTTTATTTCAACATTTACACTTTGGAGTTTGGGGATATTAACCCAAAAATTCCCGCCCTTGGCCCAAATTTCGAAACATCTCAACTATCTCTTAAAAACGGACTTTCTTCTTTATGCCAGTCTTCCTTTTCACGCTATGTTATCCGTCCACATAGCAGATATTGTTCTTCGTCTTCCTCCTTAGCTTTACCAAGCTACTCCCACGATAGACTTTGCACCACTTACTATTACCAACATATCGGTTCCCTTGAGATGTCAATACACCTAAAGAAAATATGATAGTAAAAGCTTTTGGCACATATTTTACATTGTTAAATCTTCTTGAGGTGCCATTATGGAGTTTCATCCTCACACTCCTTACATTCTCAACTTTTAATTTTAAGCTGCTTGCTCACTTTTACATGCTTAAAATTACCACAAATTTTTAAAGTAGAAAATGCTCCAGGGCTTTACACACATGCAAAGAGGTACCCGAATCCATCACCCATTTTTTATGATACTCCTCCTTATCTTGAGTAGTCAAGAATACATCTCCATCACTACTATTGGAAGAGTCACCTACAACATCAACCTTAGCCTTGCCAACTTTTCTCTTAAAGACTATAGATTTCAAGTCTTTCTTCATCTTTGGACAATTTCGTTGAATGTGGCCCTTCTCATGACAATAGTAACATTCCACACTATCTATGTCCCTCGCACACAACTTTGATCTATTTCTTGGGCAATCTCCATATCTTTGTGATCTTCTACCTCTTTCACTACTATCCGTCCTGGTGCCCTATCACTTAATGATGCATCTCCATCTATTCTGCCATCATTCTTTCATTTTCTCTCACTACCTTCATTGCTTCATCTAAATATATTTATCTCTACCCACAAGCATCGTCATCACAATAGATTTAAAACTTATGTATGAAGCTAATACCAAGAGAGCTTGCTCTTGATCCGTTATCTTCACATATGTATTCAAGAGGTGACACACTAATTGGTTGAATTTATTTATGTGGTTCTGCAAGTTTGTATCAATCTCCTCCATCTTGAGTAAATACAACTCCCACCGCAAACAAAATCGGTTGCTGAGCGACTTTGACGCATACATCTATGCCTTCTAAATTTTGATCTCTAACAAGCCCTCGATACTTTTTTCGCTCAAAAGATTATACTTAATCTCTGGTGCTTCTGCCAACCTTGTCATAGACTCCCATTCAGTCGCACCCATCTTCGCCGGCTTAGTCATTTCCAAATCCTCATCAAGACTCGACTGAACTTATAGGTCTTCAGTTGTCCTTTTCCACACCATAAAAATCATCTTCCGATCAAACAATGGAACATGAAATTTCTCCGCTATCTTACTTACAATAAAAAGTTCTACCCTAAATTGGAATTTCTCACACCTCAAGTATAAAGAATCTTCTGCTCTGATATTACTGCTGGGGAAGCGTACTGTAAACCCGTTGCGGGAATAGTCTAACCCGAAAACAATATTAGAAAGATACACACACAACCGACATAAGCAAAAACAAGTAAAGAGACAATGTAATCTATCACGTGGATATCCTTATCAATTAAGGAAAAAAATAACGGCTCTCTCGGAAACAATTAAGTCACTAATAAAGATTACAAAGTATTTAGAGTACAATCACTCTCAAGTATTGACAAACCCTGATGCGGGAGCACTAGAAGAAAAAGAAAATGAAGTCTTGATTAGTCGAAATCTAACTCACATTTCTGAAGGTTTCAAAATGGGCTCAAATCAAGTTAACATGATAACATGGTGGAAGGACAACAACATTGGCAGCAACTAATTTATGTTTTACTAATTTCCTAATTTAATAATAAGGAGCAAATAAAATAGTGTGGTGATCTTATTTAATAATAAGGTAGTGTTCACACTATTTCCTAATTTCTATCTGGCTATTTTAAGGTAAGTACTAGTAGTATAAATACCGAGCTATGTAATCTGAATTATACACACACTTGAGAATTAAATTCAAGTTATTACTTGTTTGTTCTTATTAGCTTGCGAGCTTTAAGTTCTATTATTTGCTTCTTGCGAGAGGGAAATAATAACCATTCTTCCTTGCGAGGTTGAATTCGTGTGTTCTTGATATCTTGCGAGGTTGAAAGATCATACACGAGTTGGTCAAGTTTTCTTGCGAGATCACTTGATTAATTCAAGTCTTAGTTGAGTGATCTTGCGAGATTGTCTTAGCTAATTCATATCTTTTATTTTTTTTTCGTTCCAACACATATAAAAACCACAAAAATACAGTTAATTCCGCTGCAACATAAATACAGAAAACAGAAAAAAACAGTTCGTTGAATTGTTCAGTTTAAAACCGAGCAGTTTTACATCAATTTGGTATCAGAGAGCTAGTTTTTGATTTTTTTCTTAACAAATCACTTCTTGGGAGGACGTGACAATGCCAGAGAATACAGAATCAAGTGGAGATAACACATCGTTTCAAGATCAATTGAACGCGATGAATGAAAAAGTGGATGAACTAGGCTACACGATAAAAGAGTTGATGAAGATGTATACCCAAGATCCAAAAGGTCATGGTACGATGCCGAGTAGAAGTAGGTCTGAAGAGAGTTCAGATTCGGAAAAGGAAAGTGTGATCTCCAAGAACAAGAAGGAAAGAAGAAACGATGATGACCGAGGCCTAAAGCTTGACATACATGATTTCAATGGTGATTTAGATCCGGAGAAGTTTATGGATTGGATTAGACAAACGGAACGAGTCTTTGAATACAAGGAGTATGATGAGCATAAACAATGCAAGGTAGCTATTCTTAAACTTACTAAATATGCATCTTTATGGTATGAAAACTTGAAGAAACAACGAAAGAGAGAAAAGAAAAGTAAGATCGATACTTGGGAGAAATTGAAGAAACACCTAATGAAGAGGTTCTTACCTAAAGATTATGAACAAGAGAACTACCTAAAGTTGCAAGCCTTATCACAAGAAAATCTGTCTGTGGCCGAGTATATCAAGGAATTTGAGAAGATGACGATGCTTTGTGACCTAGAAGAAAAGGAAGAGCTTAGAGTTGCAAGGTTCATCAAAGGACTCACACCCTCACTTTCTAATAGGGTTGAGGTGCAAATCTATGAAGGGTTTGATGATGTATGTCGACTAGCCCTAAAATTTGAGAAACATGACAAAACAAGGAAACCTTATGCTTATTCGAGGAGTACAAGTGTTAGCACAAGTTCTTATTCTAAGCCAACACCTAGCAAGCCTAAAGAGACCATAAAAGAGGATGTGAAGGACAAAGGAAAGGGAGTAGACGTGGAGCCTAGAGGTGGTTCATTGAGGCGGTGTTTCAAGTGCCAAGGCTATGGGCACATAGCAAACGAATGCCCACAAAAACGAGCACTTACCATTCAAGATTTGTGTGGACTAGTTCCTGAATTTGTCACGCCTGAACAGATTTCCAATATGTCCGAAATTGACGAAAGTGAAGAAGAGGATGTGGCTTATGATGTTGATCCATTGAGTGAAGAAGAATGCTTGGTTATTCGAAATCTTCATGTGGAAACAAGCCCAATTGAGGTCGATCAAAGAGAACAAAACTTTCACACTCGATGTAAGGTTCATAACAAAATTTGCAATCTTATCATTGACAGTGGTTCTTGTACTAATGTGGTGTCCAAGGAATTGGTTGATGAGCTAAAACTTCAAACGAGAAACCATGGGAAACCTTACAAGTTACATTGGTTGAATGGAGACAATGGTATACAAGAAAGGAAGCAAGCTTTAATTTATTTAAACTTGGGACCTTATAATGATGAAATTTGGTGCGATGTGATTCCTATGAGTGCGTGTCATATTCTATTGGGACGACCATGGCAATTTGATCGAAAGGTTGAGCACGATGGAAGAACCAATGTGTATAGCGTGACTAAAGGCAAAACAACATTCAATTTAAAGCCTTTACCACCTAACAAGGTCAAGGAGTTGAAATCAAAGAAGGGAAGCTTATTCATGGAGGCTCAAGAGGTTGAAGAGGCGTTGGCTCGTGGAGAACCAACTTATATTCTAATGGTGCGAGATTTGGATGGAAAAGAACAAAGTGACAGCCGTGAGGTTCAAGGGCTGTTAAAAGAGTTTTGCGATGTCTTTCCTGATGATTTGCCAAAGGGACTACCTCCTCTTAGAGGTATTGAACATCAAATAGATCTAATTCCAGGAGCTTCGTTACCAAACAAACCGGCTTACCGTTGTAATCCCGAGGAAGCAAAGGAATTGCAAAGGCAAGTGCAAGAGTTGATCGATAGAGGTTATGTCCAAGAGAGCCTAAGTCCTTGTGCCGTACCAGCTTTGTTGGTGCCCAAGAAAGATGGGACATGGCGAATGTGTATCGATAGTAGAGCGGTGAATAATATCACTATCAAATACCGCTTTCCTATGCCAAGATTGGATGATATGTTAGATGAGTTAAGTGGATCACGAGTGTTCTCTAAATTGGATTTGCGAAGTGGATATCATCAAATGAGAATCCGTGAAGGGGACGAGTGGAAGACGGCGTTCAAGACTAAGCAAGGGTTGTATGAATGGCTCGTTATGCCATTTGGTCTTTGTAATGCTCCAAGTTCATTTATGAGATTGATGAATGAGGTGCTAAGACCGTTTTTGAACAAGTTCGTCGTGGTGTATCTTGACGATATTCTGATTTATAGCAAGAACAAAGAAGAGCACTTAGAACATCTTCGTGTAGTGTTCGATATGTTACGAAAACAGAAGCTATTTGGGAAGATGGAGAAGTGTACGTTTATGGTGCCTAGTGTGGCGTTCTTAGGGTACATTGTTGGCAAGGATGGTATAAGCATGGATCCATCCAAAGTAGAAGCTATAAAAGCAAGGCCGGTTCCTAAGACAACAACTGAAGTTCGTAGTTTTCATGGATTGGCTTCGTTCTATCGAAGGTTCATTCAAAATTTCAGTTCGATTATGGCGCCTATGACAGAGTTGACGAAGAAGGGTGAATTTGTGTGGACACCTAGTGCACAAAAGGCATTCGATGAGGTAAAAGCTAAACTTAGTTCCGCACCTATTTTAACACTTCCTAATTTTGATAAGTTGTTCGAAGTTGAATGTGATGCGAGTGGAGTAGGGATTGGGGCTGTTTTGGTACAAGAGAAACGACCAATTGCCTATTTTAGTGAGAAATTGGGTGGAGCTCGTTTGAATGATTCGACTTATGATAAAGAGTTCTATGCCATTGTAAGAGCTTTGGATCATTGGAGTCATTATTTGAGGCCTAAACCGTTTGTGCTACATTCGGATCATGAGGCATTGAAGCATATTCATGGGCAACAAAAGTTGAATCCTAGACATGCCAAGTGGGTTGAATTTCTACAATCTTTTACTTTCTCATCAAAGTATAAGACAGGAGCTTCAAATATAGTTGCCGATGCATTATCTCGAAGGCATACATTATTGATTGAGTTGGATGCAAGGATGCTTGGGTTTGAACATATCAAGGAACTGTGCAAATCTGATCCGGAGTTCTCAAGGGATATTATCGAACCAACGGGGTTGTATTCGGTCCAAGATGGTTATCTATTCAAAGGTAATCGACTATGCATTCCTAATGGGTCGATTCGTGAGCTATTGATTCGAGATGCTCATGGTGGTGCTATTGCTGGACACTTTGGAGTAAACAAGACACTTGACATAATAAGTGAACATTTCTTTTGGCCTAAGATGAGCAAGGATGTGCAAGAGATCGTGTCAAAGTGTGTGGTGTGCCAAAAGTCGAAGAGCACGTTTAAGAAGGGATTATACACGCCCTTGCCCGTGCCTACGCAACCATGGAACGAGGTTAGTATGGACTTTATACTTGGTTTACCTAGAACTCAAAGAGGAAAGGATTCGATTATGGTTGTTGTGGATCGATTTTCGAAGATGGCTCATTTTATTCCATGTCACAAAACCGACGATGCTACAAAAGTTGCTGAACTTTATTACAAAGAGATTGTTCGATTACATGGTATACCTCTTACTATTGTGTCGGATCGAGATGTTAAGTTCTTAAGCTATTTTTGGAAGACATTATGGAGGTTGGTTGGAACAAAGTTGTTATTTAGTACGTCTCATCATCCACAAACTGATGGACAAACCGAGGTGACAAATAGAACTTTGGGAAGCTTGTTGAGGGGTTTGGTTAGTAAGACTACCAAGGATTGGGATGTTAAGCTAGCTCACGCGGAGTTTGCTTATAATCGAACACCTTCAATGACGACGGGAAGATCATCATTTGAGATTGTCTATGGGGTGAATCCGTATCTTCCTATTGATTTGGTTCCTATACCAAAGAAAGATGTGTTGAGTTTCGAAGCTAAGGAAAGAAAAGATGCGTTTCTTCGTGTTTGTGAGCAAGTTCGAGCACAAATCGAGAAATCAAATGCTAAATACAAGGAGAAAGCGAATAAACATCGAAAACATCTTGTTTTCAATGTTGGAGATTTAGTGTGGCTACACTTGAGAAAGGAGCGATTTCCATCAAAGAGGAAGAATAAGTTGATGCCTAGAGCCGATGGACCATTCAAGATACTTGAGTGCTATGGGACTAATGCCTACAAGTTAGAATTGCCGAGTGAGTATGGAGGTGTAAGTGCAACATTCAATGTTGGGGATTTGTCACCATACTTGGACGACGATAATTTGAGGTCAAATTCTCAAAAAGAAGGGGAGAATGATGCGGGAGCACTAGAAGAAAATGAAAATGAAGTCTTGATTAGTCGAAATGTAACTCACATTTCTGAAGGTTTCAAAATGGGCTCAAATCAAGTTAACATGATAACATGGTGGAAGGACAACAATATTGGCAGCAACTAATTTATGTTTTACTAATTTCCTAATTTAATAACAAGGAGCAAATAAAATAGTGTGGTGATCTTATTTAATAATAAGGTAGTGTTCATACTATTTCCTAATTTCTATCTAGCTATTTTAAGGTAAGTACTAGTAGTATAAATATCAAGCTATGTAATCTGAATTATTCACACAATTGAGAATTGAATTCAAGTTATTACTTGTTTGTTCTTATTAGCTTGCGAGCTTTAAGTTCTATTATTTACTTCTTGCGAGAGGGAAATAATAATCATTCTTCCTTGCGAGGTTGAATTTGTGTTTGCTTGATATCTTGCGAGGTTGAGAGTTTACACACGAGTTGGTCAAGTTGTCTTGCGAGATCACTTGTCTAATTTAAGTCTTAGTTGAGTGATCTTGCGAGATTGTCTTAGCTAATTCATATCTTTTATAATTTTTCGTTCCAACACATATAAAAAAACCACAAAAATACAGTTAATTCCGCTGCAACATAAATACAAAAAACAGAAAAAAAAAAAAAAAAAAAAAAAAACAGTCATTTGAATTGTTCAGTTTAAAACCGAGCAGTTTTACATCATAGCCACTTAAAGTTTTTCGGTTGAAAATTTTGGGTATTTCGGGCAAAATGACAAAGTTCAGGGATATCGTGGGAATTTTCCGATAATTAAATTTTCAAATAAATATAGACTTAAGATATTCGCTACCCTAAACATAAGTTTCTGGCTTCGCCCAGGCGACGGGTCAATTCTCTCACACAAAGTTGCAAGTGGGGGGCTCCATTTCCCACCCATTTGCACCCCCACTTGCACTTGGTAAGAGGGAATTGACCCGTCGTAAGCTTGCGATAGGTCAATCCAATTAATACACGATCGAGTTGAGTTCACAACTTAATTGACATTCGAGACTCCCCTCCTCCCAAATTCCAAAACTTCATCCAACTCATTATAGTTGATGTAACAAATGATGACTCATATTTAAACAGACGAGAAAAAGTAGGTGGTTTTTTCATTACGTGTTATGGACCCCACCCCACATCATCTCTATAACTCGACACCAAACCTTTCTCTTTCTTTCTCTCTATAAATAACATACGCTTCCTTATTTCAGTTTGTTGCAAAATATCTGATTAAATTAAATAAATAAATAAATAAAACAAACAGCATGTCTTTCACTTTTACAACTAGTAGTACAAACCGTAACAACACACTCACACGTGGCCTGTTCCTATTGGTCTTCCTACTGGGCTGGACAGCCCAACCAATACAGGGGTACGAGACATTCGGGTTGGATATCCATCACAGGTTTTCGGATACGGTTAAACGGGTTATGGATAGTAGTATGTTGCCGGAGAAGGGTACTGTGGAATACTACGCAACCATGGTTCAGCGTGATACCACCGTACATGGTCGACGTCTTTCTTCTTCCTCTTCCGTGTCGAAAACTCCTCTTACGTTCGCGTCTGGCAACACCACTCACCGGATATACCTCTTTGGATTGTATGTACTCTAAGTCTCTAATCATTGTTTTCGCCTTTAACAAAAAATTCTTATATAAAGCGGTTTTACATTAAATTAACTCCTACATAACTTTTTTATTAACTTTACCGAGATTTATTTATGTTTTTGATGTGTAGTTTTATACTTAAAAGTTAAAACCATTTTACGGTAGAGGGGTTAGAACTTAGAACATAGAAACGGTTGAGCTTGTGGGCAAGTCGTAAATAAGAGTCCAACCGTTACGGAGGGTCGTAAACTTGTAATTTATGTTTTGAAAGAAAATATAATATTCTATCTGTTTTTTTAATATGTCGTTCTCACTTGAGACACTTTATTCGCTCTTAGGCCCTGTTCTTTTGGACTGAATTTTGCTGAACTTTTCTGAACTGAACTTATAGGAGCTGAACTGAACTTATAGGAGCTGAACTGAACTGAACTGAACTTATAGGAGCTGAACTGAACTTATAGGAGCTGAACTGAACTGAACTTATAAGAGCTGGACTGAACTGAACTTATAGGAGCTGAACTGAACTGAACTTATAGGAGCTGAACTGAACTGAACTGAACTTATAGGAGCTGAACTTTTCTGAACTTAATTTTACTTAATTGAATAGAACTTATATAATCTAAACTTTACTAAACTGAACTTTATTATAATCATTATCTTTTGGAAAAGGTTGTCATACAAAAAAAAATATACTCTAAAACATAAGGTAAGATAATAAAATTATTCCGATTTATATACATTTGTTTGTTGATACAGATTACTACGTTTACATTACGATAAAAAATAAATTACATATTACATCGTTTTTTAACTATCTATTTCTATATCATCATCTTCCTCATCACTTTCTTCTTCATCTTCACTACCACTCGAAACAACGAATCCATTGTCTCGCCAAATGTTTTTTTACTATCTTGTTTCGTATCTTGAACATGGCATTTTTCCGCTTCTAATCAAACATGTCTGAATCTACTGTTTCTTGAATATTCACGTCATGTTGTATAATAGGTATTCCAAGAGTATGCATCCTTATAAAATTATGGAGTGTGAATGTAGAAACAATAATAGACATTTGATACTTTTGTGACATTTAGAGCATATTTTGTTAACATCTTCCACCTTTTTTTCAATTAACCAAATGTCATTTCAACTGTCATTCAAAAATAATGAATGTCGATAGTTGAAATACTCTACAATTTCTTCGGGCGGTCTCAATGATAATGTATGTATCCAATAATTAATGTCAAATGTTTTTATATCGGTTTTCATACATAATATATTTCGTATAATTTTTCTAAACTTAATTTGTAAGAATTGAACTTTTCTGAACTGAACTTATAAGAGCTGAACTGAACTGAACTGAACTTATAGGAGCTGAACTGAACTGATATATGAGCTGAACTGAACTGAACTTATAGGAGCTGAACTGAACTGAACTTATAGGAGCTGAACTGAACTTATAGGAGCTGAACTGAACTGAACTGAACTTATAGGAGCTGAACTGAACTTATAGGAGCTGAACTGAACTTAAAGAGGGTGAGTTTAAGTCCAAAAGAACAGGGCCTTAATACCTCTCAAAATATAAGAGTAAACATAATGAAATATATACTCATTATCAAATTTTTTTTGGCTTTATGCCCCGTTGACTAAGTTGTTAGAGCATCTCCAATGGTACCATTGTCACATAGTTGACCAAGTTGTTAGAGCATCTCCAATGGTACCATTGTCACATAATATTTGTAAGGTACAACTACTTTAAGTTACAATTTACCCAATGATTTAACCAACATACAATTAGCTCAATTGGACCACATAACACATTTATCTATTTATTTATTCAATTTCTAAATTTCCAACATAAAATTAAAACTTTTTTTATTATATCATTATTTTCTATTGGACAAAAAAAATTCTTGTTGGTCCATTTGAGCAAAGCTAGTCTACATGGACTACTCTAATGGTTGGACTAGTAGCTTGCAATTTAAGTCTCAAGCCAAACCATTGGAGATGCTCTTATGTGGTTTAAGCGGAAGATGTCTTTTATTTAAGTCGTAAACTTTATCAATTAAACTGACACTTGTTTTAAGAAGTAAACTTTATCAACTATACTAATTTTTGCAAATTCTTATTTGTGACGGGTTATCCGTCGCAAGGTTTAGAGGGTTCAAGTTCTCCTCACAAAGAGCAAGTGGGGATCCATTTATCTCTCACTTTCCCTCCACTTGCTCTTTGTAAGGGAGCTTGATCCGTTTTAAGCTTGCGGAAGGTCTTCTCATTACAAGTGAGACTTACCGAGTAACTTTTGAGTTATCGCGGTTCTTTCATTCTTTCGTATTACATGGGTTTGTAGGCTCACTAGTCACTAGTACAGAGGTGAATATTCTTGTTGAATTTGGTGAAAGAGTTGGCATGCTAGGAAACTTTAAGCTTTTGCAATTTTTGAGCATTGGATGCTTAATTGCCTATAAATTTATAATAACCATTATTATAGTATAATACAACTATACTAATAACTAACAATAAGTCTTACTAGCTTGCGACGGGTCAAATCTCCCTAACAAAGAGCAAGTGGCAAGGCAAGTGGGGAACTCCATTTGCACCCCACTTACTCTTTGTGAGGGGAATTTGAGCTGTCACAAGCTTGAAACGGGTCGTTCCGTCACAAATGAGAATTTGTGAATAACTAATCATGGTAGAAAATTTTATTTATCAATAATAAGTCTCCATTGTGACGAATATATCGGTCACAAGTTTCCAACGGGTCTCCACTTGAGTGTATAAGGCAGATCTATGGAATCACTGTTGAATAAGGCAGATCTATGGAATCACGGTTGAATAATGCCTTGAATTCGTTAATCTGTTTGGGCTAGGGTTTCTGTCTTGGGCCTATGGTCTGTTTTGGTCCTTTCTAGGTTTTCTGTATTAGGTCTTAGAGAGTAGTATATAAACTCTCTAAGCCTAACCCTAGCAGTTATGCATATCATAACTTTCTGAATCTGAATCTGAAAAGTCTGTATTACTCCTCAACATTAATAAAACTCTCCTCCCTTTTGCCCTGTGGACGTAGCTAACACACCGTTAGTGAACCACGTAAATCTGTGTGTTATCGTCTTTATTGTTTTTATTTGTTCTTTCTCGTTTCTGTCATAACAATCACAAATGACTTGTCTTTTCCCACCCATTGGGTAATATTTGATCCGTCGCAAATGAGAATTTGTGTATTATATCGACAAATTTCTAGCATAGTGGTAGATGAAGGTATAATGCCCTTGTAGCTTATTTGACACCTAAAAAGAAAATGTTTTTTGTTACAAGATTGGAATGCTGTGATTTTCTTTTTCTAAGTTGATTGTCTTAAAAATATACTCCGTATTCAATTTGAAAAAAATCGCGGTTTCCTGATATCTTTGACTTGACTTACGGCCGGCAATAGTTCATTTGTTTAGAAAACTTTAACCGCATATAACTTTAGAGTACACATTCATGAATATAACTTTAGAGTACACATTCATGAAATTATGTTTTCTTTTTCAAAATGATCGTCTTTTCGAGATCTACCGTGTAAAAAAAATCGCGGCTTTATGCCTTTATGAACTCGTGACTGAGAGATATTGAGCAATTAAATTTATTTTTGAGGAAAAAAAGGCATTTGGAAAAAAGTGCAAAACGCCGAGATACCATGATAATTATCCGATGAACTTTCTAATTCGTTGCAAAGAGTTATTTGATAAAAGCAAACAAATGATTGAGATGGAGATAGTATTTATTTATTTTTAGTACTTTTAAGTTAACAAATCAGATTATAATGAAAAAGTTGCTGAATGAATGCAGCTTGCAATATGCAAATGTGACCGTAGGTACGCCGGCAATGTGGTTTTTGGTGGCACTAGACACGGGGAGTGACCTGTTTTGGTTACCTTGCGATTGTGACAGTTGTGTCAAAGGGGTTAAAATTAGATCTAAAGAGGTATTAATCTCGCTTTTCGCTGATAATTAATTGTATATTATCTCCTAGTATTTTGCTTAGAGTCTTAGACCATTCAAGAGTAATGTAGTATCTGCTGTATGGAGTTAGATTTACGCTGGAATTTGACACAATGCTACTTTAGTCATCTTTAAGACTTTAATGTATTTCCTTCCTTATTCATGTTCTGTTTTGTTCTTGTAATTGTAATGTGCCCTCCCACTTTTGTCCACATAGGATACATTTGGATTGTATAGGAATGAATTGACAGATTCCACCTTAAGCAACCAACAATTCGATGAATTTAATCGAAATTTTGAATATTTGATACTAGAAGGATACAAATATTACATACTGTATTAATTGTGTGTTTATTTGGTAGTAGATGAGTAGTTCGGACATCTCTTTCGGTTGTGCTAGCTTGTTCATCTTGGGTTGCTTTTTGAAAGTTTCTTCTTACAGGCGCAGTTCCTTTCATTTTGCTCTTTCGTTTTATTTCTATGTCCATCAGATTCGTGCTGTCTTTTGGGCGCAAAGTACTTTCAGTTTCGAGAATTATTACATCACCTATAGTTCGAATCCTTCCAAAGTTATACCGCTTATAGCAGAAGCTTTATTAGAGGCATAGTGGTAATTAAATGGATCATAGTCAAAATTGAATACATTCAATTAGCTTCTCTTTTTCCCGTTCAATATGCATTTCACTGTCATTTTGAATAAGTGTGTTCGAGGATAGCACCCAGAGTATAAGTTGACTCCTTAGATTGGAACAGGGTTTAATATTCACCATTGTTCTTGAACTGTTTGATGTACTGACAGACGAACAGTACATTAATACTAGATTCCTTCACTTACCGCCATAAGGGGTTCGTTACAGTTTTTTCAATCTCTGCAAAATAGTTTCCGAGCTTGGAGGAAAGACGCTTCTCAATTGTCCAGAAGTTGTTGGTCATGTTGGATACCTTCATGGCTTCACTGTAACCAATGTCGACCTGACAAATGGGTCAAATCGAGTCTAAATTTGGTCATTTTGACTATTATATGCACTTATGGTCAATCATTTTGTGTTAAGGTGTGTTATGTATGCACTATTATCGGGTCACTTAGGATATGGCGTAGTTTAGTATGTTCACTCTGTTGTTAAGGTTTAAGTTGGGTCATTCTGATCCATGTTATTAAGTTTGTTCTTTAGATTAGCTAAGGTGCATTATTGAGTTAGCGGCTACAAGTCAACCGGGCCATCTTTGGTTGTGTAATTTTCAAGTCGGCTCATTTCAAATTGGGTCATGTCAGGTGCTCATTTTGGATTTCGACTCAATTTGGGTTTAAGGATTTGTTTGACCTTTTCGGACATGCAAAGGGTGATCATTTTGGGTCGGTTCAGTTTTGCCAAGTTTAAAGACTAAACTAGTGAAGATATTTATTTATATGTCAAATGAAGATGGGATTGCCTATTTCTCTAATAACTTTTTTTGTGTGTTTTTGGTATCAGCTAGACTTTAACATTTACAGCCCAAGTACATCATCCACTGGTACTAAAGTTCCCTGTAACAGTTCCCTGTGTGGACATAAAACAAGCTGCTCGGAATCATCACGCACATGTGACTACAGTATCATGTATCTTTCCGCCAACACATCTTCATCTGGGTACTTAGTTGAGGACGTATTGCATCTTGTTACAGATGATCATCCCTCTAAACCGGTAGACACAAAGGTTCCCTTTGGGTAAGTGGTCATTCATGTTTACCTGTTAATACTTGTTTCCTGTCTTACAGTTTTGTGCTGTAGTTTCCTTTTGTACTTCAACGCTGAGCAACTTTGTCTGAATTAAGGCGCCGGTTGGTTCAGGGAATAACATTGTCCTTCCAAGCGTAACTAGTTTACCCTTTGAAACTATAAAATGTCAAATTTTCCTTCTTACACGTCTCGTTTTTCCTTCCATTTCTTATTCTAAAAACTAAACAACCAACCTACAGAAAACCTTTTTTTTAGTCCTATTGAAAATATTTTCCTCCAAGCCAAACAGCGCCTAAGGTGCGTAACATAAACATTTCCAATTAGTTTCAGTTCAGGCTCTTTTGTGATTCCACCAAGGCCTTTTGAGATTATACACACATGAATTTAGTTTTTTCTGGAATAATTTAAACTAATAGCAACCTAAAGAACTTGACTTCAAAGTCTATAATGTCATTTTCGATACAACTGTCTTCTCTGTATGATCAGATAATCCTTAATTCATGCAGCTGTGGCGAGGACCAGACAGGGTCGTTTTTAGATGGGGGAGCTCCCAACGGTTTACTTGGGCTTGGCCTTAAAAGTATTTCTGTTCCTAGCATTCTCGCCAGTAGAAAAGTCGCCGTAAATTCTTTCTCCATGTGTTTCGGAGATGATGGAACAGGTAGAATCACTTTTGGGGATCAGGGCAGCTCGGATCAAAGTATAACACCTTTCATTATTAGGCCACTAACGTAAGCAATCACCTTTTTTTTTTAAATACTTGCTCAACAATTTCTGGTGTCAAGATCAAAGTTCACTTTAGACCTGGCAAACAGGCATTTCGGATCGTTTGGAGTGTGCTGTTATCGGGATATTTCTGTTGATTTGAGTTTGGGTCATTTTCGAATCAATGGTTACCAATCCGTTCAATCATGTCATTTTGTATCACTTTCTGGTCGTTTCATATTTTAACGTTTTTTTGTTTCCATCATTTGGGTCGGGTCAAATACTCAAATAGCTTCAGATAGTTTTGTTGGGTCCATTTCCTCTCATGTGACATACTGACAATTGTTGTTGAAACTTGTTGCCAGCCCACACTACAACATTAGCATAGAACAGATTATTGTGGGAGCCAAAACCTCCACAGTTGATGGCGTTTATGCAATTTTTGACTCTGGTACCTCTTTCTCATATTTAAATGATCCAGCTTACACACTAATTGCAGAAAATGTGAGTTCTCCTCATTCTTTAACTCATGTCAGTGATTTTCTATGTCTAGTATAACTTATCCGAAACACGTTTGTTTTTCAGTTCGATTCCCTCGTAACAGACAGCAGACACAGTTCTGATCCAGATATTCCTTTCGAGTACTGCTATGACCTCAGGTGAGCAGCCTTACCCATGGTTTATTGTTCTTGTACGGATTACCCTCTATTTTTTTGGCTGAAGTGTTAACCCTGGTTAACTTTCAGCTCTATAGATAGCAGCCCGAGTACTCCTCCAATCAACTTGACGATGAAAGGTGGAGATCAGTTATATGTTACTGATCCTACAGTGACTGTTTCTACCCAGGTAATTCCTTATCATAATGACACTAACCACATTTCACACCACATAATCTTATCAGCACGTGATAGTTGGCTCAAATGAAGAGTTCTCATCAGTCCATTGGCATTAATATTGTTTGTCTAATCCAGAGTGGAGATCTAATCTACTGCCTGGGGATCGTGAAAAGCGGAGGAGTAAATATCATTGGCCGTGAGTATATCTGGCCCTTTTCTCGTTTTACAGTTAGTCCGTTGAAAGCCTGTCTCATATTAGATATAATCTGAAACCAACCTTTTTTAATTATAGGCCGTACCTACTAACTCAAAGAACAATTTCCTTATTTATCACTAACTTTGAGTCAGTCTCATGATAATATTATCATGAAATATTTATTGTACTCCATTTACCCTTATTCTACAATAACTCGGAGAAAACTTTGTTTTTATGTGTAAAAGAGGCCACTAGGGCAGTTTTGATGCCAGGTTCGAGTCCAAATTTTGAGTAACACAACTCAATGACTTAGCCAGCTAAAATCTTAGAACAACTATATGTGAAAAGCCGAAGAGGTTCTTGCTAGAATTTCTCAACACCATACCAGCAAATACTATGCGCAACCTTATGGTGACAATCTTTCTTAGTTTCTCCTCAGTCCCAGTCTTCAGTTCTTGGTACACTGTTATACAAACAGCGATGTTGCTTCTGGGTTTTTGCTATCAAAATCAGTTCCCTCATTCTTCTGTCATCATGCTTTACAGAGAACTTCATGACTGGCTATCGCGTAGTATTTGATCGTGAAAAGATGGTGTTAGGCTGGAAGGCATCAGACTGTGAGTATCAAACTAATACTTGTAGTTTTTTTATTCTCCTTTTCCTACACATTCTTAATTCTTTGTGCAGACACTCGTCCGAAATTGTGAGTTGTGTTTCATCTTTCTGTTTGTGCATTCTCACATATTGGAAAACAGATGTATACAACAACGATACACTTTTTGTCGAAATGTAGAAATATCAGTCAGTGTATTTTATTTATAAAAAAAATCAAGAATACGGTAACTACAAGGAAAACACAAAAAAATGTGTGTTTCCATTGGACCTATAGAAGGATTGACAAGAACCTATCTCTTGTTGACCACGATAGCTATAAACAGAATTTAGTAGAAGCCCCTTTCGATTTGCCGTTACATTATTCGAGCTCTTATGTGATTGACGGGTTTTAAACTTAGGTAATTACGTGGCGGACTCGAACACACTGCCAATAAGTCCTCAAGATTCGACAAAAGTTCCTCCAGTAGCCTCCGTTGAGCCTCAAGCAATACCAAGTAACAATAATCATCTGTCCGGGGCATCATCGACTAGGAGTATATCCCATCTACACTTTTGGACATGTACATTCATCTTTAGTTTCTTTCAAACCTTCTCAATTTTTTCTTAATTGGGTAGTGTTAGATTATTGACTAGTTGATGCCTTATATTTGGAAGGTATTGACTAATTCGAGCCGGTCAGACCTTTATTTTAGGCTCATTTTTGTTTTCGGGAAAATATTTTAGCCCCTTTTGTAAATATGATTTATGTTTCGGACATAGCATTGTATATCATCATTTCGAGTAATCCACACACGGTTGTACAGGTATAATATATGATCTCTCGATGATGTAAAGTGCACCCTCCGCGGTTGTTCTACATAGTATAACCATTAAGTCATTAACCAGGTGAGTCGTGATGCCGTAAACTCGTAAAGTGTAAAGTGTAAAGCATGAAATTTGAATTGTACAAAACTACTCGAAATTGTCTTGTACAGAATTTGGAAAGCAGAGAAAATTCAAGCATATGGAATCAAATTCCTCATGTTGTAAACTTTGAAGAATCAAAGTAATTGTAATGGCCAATTTGTGAACTTTCCCCAATTTGATGATACCTTAGAATCTTAGCCAGGGACTTACTTGGCCACACAACTTAATATCTGTATCTGTATAAAAACTATAAAACAAGAACCACTAAATATGTTCCTATACACGTGTCAATCATAGGTTGCTTATTTTCCCGCTCAAGTGCAAAACAGCCCGTATTAAGAAAACCTTTAACATTATCAACCCATTTTACACTAATCTCTAGCCGTCAACCTGTCATTATCCTCTCAACCTTGACACAAATCTCTACTCTCAACTCTATTCTCATGGTCAATCTTTCTACACTTCAACGAAAGATCAATTAGTAATTAAATCGATCGAAGATTGACGGTTTTGTGGGTATGACTATCTTGCTACTTATCTCTATGTGTTTTGATTTCTAATTGGTAGTATTATTTCAGCATTCTTTGTTTGTTGCATGTACTCATGTAGTCGGTATAGATTCATTTGTTTATGGTACTGTAATTCGGTTTCTTAATTTCATTCACTATGTAAAGACATGATAATACATGGTTCACTCAAAAGTGTATTTGATCATGGTGGATTTCAATCATGACTACTTCTTTATATTACTATTGGTTTATGAGATACAAATATATGAAGTAATACTAAGATAATCTTTGATTAATCAAACTTGACTGGTATGTTATTATATATATATATACATTTAAAAAAATTTATGCTTGAACTTTGGGTAGAATGATTTTAATTGTGTATTTTGTCGTTAAATTAATCCTTGCAGTTAGTTGAGATGTTACGGGATTATAAAGTAGTACTCCGCAATAATATCATTCGTAAGTTAATCAACTTCTTTTTCATTTTATTATGCTCCAATAAATAAACTTCTGTATGTTAATTCATTTAATTTTGAACTACTTAGTTGATTTATGAAGTCGTCAACCGATTTTCGTCAGCGAATTCGCTTTGGAAGTACTTGGCCTCTTTTATTTTTCCAATAAATATCCTAACTTTATAATTCAAATGGAATGGAGAGTTTAACGTTTTATTTCCATGGGTTTGTTATATGTTTATTATTTGACAGAATTATCTCAGGTGTAATTTTAGATAGACCAAATAGGTGTAATTTTAGAGTACTTCATTTTTGCTCTCCTTGAATCAAAGAGGTGTAATTTTACATAGACCAAATAGAAAATAAGGACCTCAGAATGAGATAGAGAGCACTTTTTTTTTTTTTTTTGGGCTAGCTATATTTATTGCTTTAGATTTATGTAGTAAGGTAACATGTTCTATCTAGCTTACTTGCACTAAATGGAATTGTACATATTTTAGTTTCACTCTTAGTATTTCATAATTAATTTTCCGTAGTTTTCTATTTTGTGTTATAATTACATACAAGTAATTCATCTATGGCATTTACGGTCATCATGCACATCTGCTAACAATTTCCTTTTATGAAATCTGATTTTTTGGCGGATAATTAGAAGGCAAAACGCCTAAAGGGTGAATGATCTTTAAAGACAAGTTGGTTCTGTATCAACCTATATATCATTGACAACTTTCCATTGACATAGCATAATTAGGACATTTGCAGTTTCATGGGTTTGGTCACAAGCGGGAGTTTCAACAAAATAGTGGTGCAAATAAAGATTGGAGTAACATGGCCTTAGTCTCTATAATAATAATATGGTTGCTTATATCATAGTTGATTTACGATGAATTAGATTGAGTTTTAAGTTGATTCTTTCCTACTTACATTGTTGAGCTATTTTTTTATGAAAGTTATTGAAATATCGTACATCAGTACATCACCTTTTTTTTTGTGAAAGGGTTGTAGCACTCCAAAATATATTTCTATGTTCTTGACGACTTAATAACTCAAAAAAAAAAAGGAATTAGATAGCTATACATGGTAGTAGAGCTGGCAAAAGGTGACCCGACCCGAAGAACCGACCTGACTTATCCGAAAACCGACCTGATAGAACCCGTAAATTTACTGAACTGAAACCGACCTGAACCGACCCGAAGGTTAACCGACAAACCGATAGAACCTGAAATGATATGACCCGAACTGACTTGTGACTCGACCCGACCCGATCCGAAACCCGATTCACCCACAAACCTGGCCTGACCCAAACCGAACTGAACCGACATGTAACCCGTTTTAACCCGATTAAACTCGACCCGACTCATAGCCAAATAATCTTTTTTAAGAATATAAATTCCTTTATAGTTTGTTTTTTTGTTAATAAATTTGATATAAAAAATTATCGCTCATTTTGTTTTTCAAAACAAAATGTAATCTTAAAATAAATAATCAATTGTAAATTTAGTATTTTATATTCCTAGTTAAACTTATTAATAATTATATTGCAAGTGATATATGTAGAAAATTTTAAATTAACGCTTTGTGAGAAAAAAAGTGTTTAGTTTTGGCTCCATTGAAAACAATAAAGGGAAGAAAGAGTTATGAGTTATGACCATACAATCCGACCACGGTTATTAATTATGATATTAAAATCCAAACCTCAAATACACCATTCTAATAGAGCCTATTCAAAATTAAATACGTAGGATCACCGTCAAGATAATAAATAAAATCTATTTCATATGTAATTCATTTAGTTCCTTGCCATACTTCATATGTCAAATGTTCAAAACTATGAACTACATAAATAACTGATTAATTTAGACCAAAAACATTATTTTTTGTCCATAACTTAGACCAAAATATATTATATAGGCGAATCCGACACTGGATACTCGATAGGCACTCATGTCATATACTTAAAACCGAGGTCGAGCAACATAAGTGTTCAGTGAAATTATACAATCATTAACTTTTATAGTGTTATACTCTTATATTTTAGAAATATCCTTTGTATCGAATTCCTCTAATCCAATATTATAATTCATAAGTTCAAAAGTGATCTTTTAACATAACGACCCGACCATTGACCCGATTAATTTTCAAATTTAAGACGACAATATAAAATACTCGACCCATCAGTAACCCGAAACCAAACTGGTCTCGACCTGATCAAGCATATTGACCTGATATATCCCGACTCATTGGTCAACCGAACCGAAACTGAACCGACCTGTTGTAGTTATTGACCCGATTAACCTGACCCGTAAGCGACCCAACCCGAAACCGACTCGACCTGAATAAGCAAATTGACCCGACCAAACCCGAGCCCGACATGACCCGAACTGCCTGAACCCGACCCGTAACCGACCTGATTGACCCGATTGCCACCTCTACATGGTAGTATCAAAGTGAGTCTTTTTTGTATTACCATAGATGTATACTCAGCAACCTAATGTTTACTCAAAACTGTTAATTTTGTTAGGCACTCTATGCGCCTAATATTATAAATTTAAAATAAGATTATATTTAAAACGAAAAATTACACAATGCCTAAATATATACCCGTGCAACTTGCACGGGTACTAAACTAGTAATAATTAAGAAAAGGTTTCCACCCTAATTGGAATAAATGAATAACAAACATCTAGGTTGCTATTAAGCATTTGAGAGTCTAACCTGACTCGTTTTTTTTCCAGAGTCAAGTCTGAAAATCTCGATCCAAACCCAAAATGATCCTTTGATTTAGGGTCAAGATTCGACCGAAACGGTTGTCTATCGGGTCAAAGATAAATTAAGAATTTTATTAAAATATAAATATCTATATACTCCATATTATATTTGCTTTCATAATTAAAAAGTTACTCATAGTTCCTCCATTTTTTCTATTTTTACCCACTTTTCAATTTGGGAAGGGCTTTTCTTTCCTCTCACTTCTTGTATACTCCGTATTTGACCAGTTCTTAGACTATATAACCAGTTGTAATACAATTGGCTGTGTAGTTTTCGAGTTTTATAATAACGCAAATTTTTCTATGAGATCGCCGTACGGTGCAACCAGTTGAGAGTTACCACTTTTTGACAAATAGTGACCACTTTTTATAGCTAAAAAATGACTATTTTTTCTAAGTGGTCACTATTTACCTAAAAGTGGTCACTATTGACCAAAAAGTGGTCACATTTTACAGAAACACGCGGTATGCAATGGTCGCATATGAGACCTACTGTTATAATAAAATTTCCGAGTTTCGTTGTAAATATTATGAGCTTTACTACGAAGTTTATGAGCTCATCCACTTAACAATAAAAAAACATAAACTTTAAACAAGCTCGTAAAAAATACACATAAACTCTATTGAATATTAGTTGGTTGTACAATGCTATTATACCACTAGTGGTATAATCCTATTTGTGGTATTTGACAAGGTCTTTTTGCTAACATATCTTAATGTCCTTATTATTAAAAAATTGTGATGATAAATCTACTATCGTTTTTACCAATGTCACTCAAGTTGCGAGAGAATGCATAGTAAGATACCCATATAATTAGCTTTTATTTCAATGGCATTAAACACAACGGTAGTGGCGAGATATCATCGCCCCTAAAAAACCGTCACTTATTTAACTCGCTTAGTTATGTTGATAGATTTTTTAGAAAACCCACAAGGGGTTTTATGTCACACCCCCATTTATCCAGGACCCTGTAACAAGAGCTTCCCAAGCACGGTGGAATGATACATCTCGGTTGCCCGAAGTCGTATGCATCAAATTGTCAATCCCAAAAAAAGTTTAAGTTATCATGAACCCAACAAGAATCATCAAAAATCACCTGCTAGACATTTACTCAACATTCGCCAGAAATATCGAATAGTTCACGATAGATTTAAACATACAAAGACCAGTTCACATGTATATAATGAACATCATATGAGTACACAATAAAATAATCACACATATCTGAAGCCGTCAACAAGCACACCGACGTGGCCATCAACATGCCCATCGTATACCACCAATCGCGGTGTCATAAACAAGCACATTGTCGTGTCCAGGGCACGCCTTATACACAATAGGCCTTACCGCAACAATTCACCCCAGACTTAGGTCATAACCACGTTCATTGTCTTCTCCATGGCGATAGCCATTAGAAGTGACCCACAATGTCATGGACCCGCTCTCCCGCAACCGCTCCATATAATCCCTCCATAACACTATATAACATCACCCGAACTCCGATAACATTCCACAATCATATCACAATACACATCGATAAATCATATACATATAAACTAAGTAGGAAATCCTACATTATCAAGTTTGAAATCAACTATCAAGTATAAGAGATTTCAAGCTAGAATTCCTCCTCTACGAAATCGCCACCTACACAATATGATAATGCAATTACTACTTATCCCTCATTAAATAATCTTACATAGTCACTATGATTACCCATAACCCAAACCCTAAAAATAATATGAAACTAACAAAAGACTAGAGATGAGAATTGTTTACCGAAAGAAGAGCGAAAGAAACTAATTGGAACGATCTATCAACAAGATTTGCCAAATGATGACTAAGGAGATGATTAGAGATTAAGGAATGATTAGATAGTGATTAGGTTTAAAAAGATGAGAAGAGAACTCATTAAAATTAACATTTATACTAATATAACCCTTAGCAAAACGTAAAAAGAACCGTCGCGGAACACATGCGAACCGGGTCCACTCGGTCGAGTACTCATCTCACTTGACTGAGTAGCCCTACTCGACCGATTGCCAAAATCCTCGGTCGAGTACCACTTAACAATATCGACCCAAAACTCCCCAAAGTACTTTCACTTGATCCGAGTATCACTTTACTCGACCGAGTGCCATCATACTCGACCGACTGCTCTCTTTACTCGACCGAGTACCCGATCAAGTCATCGTTATAAAATAAGGAGCATTACATTTAATTCATTCCATTACCGCAATATAGCTTGGGAAAGTCAACCAATAATGTGTGCCAAATTCAAACTAACGAGCATAGGCAAGTTTGTGCGCAACTCTATTAGTCTTCCTACTTACAAATGACCGATTGACGGAACAGAAGCTATTACAATACGACAAAATTTATGTTATAATTAAATAAAAATTGCCTCTTCCTCGTTTGCCTTTGTTGAGTGCATCAATTACCACTTGACATCTACTCTCAACAATAATGTTATTATGATCCCAATCACCCCCCAACCAAATCACTTCCACTTCCACAATTTTTGGCTCAACGCTCCTCTTTCTCTTTGACGTCACCCATATATGACTCCCCCCACCCCCCCTCTTTTAGACACACCAATCCCACACTCCTCCAACTACCTTTGTAGAAATGGATAATCCATCAACGACGTTAATCTATAACACCTTTTTCACGTTCATCCCTTCCTCATTTATCTTGCACCCTATCACCAGAATTTGAGCTCCCCACACCACACTCCACTTCCCTTAATTCGTACAACAGTTCCTTAACCCTTATTTTCACCTTATTCGCCATCGCCTCTGGTTGTTCAAATATCAATTGGTTTCGTACCTCTCATATCGCCCAACAACCCATCATAAAAACCTCCATTTCGCTCTCCTTCAACTCCCTCCACATATCAATTCTCCACCCACTGCCTCACCCTGTCAAACCCAATGCGTAATGTATTGATTAATTACTAAATGAAAAACACATGCTTACTAAGTGAATCTAAATAGTTTAGAGATGGAAATAAGTTTAACTTAATTGCAAAAACCGATCAAGAACGAACTCAAATCAACATTATTCAATAATCTCTCTAGGTTTTTCTTAGGAATAAAAATGGTTTATATTGTGGAATTAGGGACGATGTCGAGTCCCCTCCCCCCGCCCACCGGGTGGATCGACTTCCTATGGTCCACAAAGTGCTTAGCTAGGCTAAAGTTAATTAAAGCTCCCCAATATATAAACCCCCCGATCATACTCAGACCAACGTGGAAGAATTGTTGTTGGCCAGTCGCTGGCACCCCCTTGACCGGCCGGGCTGACATGTTTGGCCAACTCTCATCATTGACAAAACAATATTTTTCCAACTTTCATACAAACCCCTGTGAATTAATTGATACCCTAGTTCGACTAGTAAGTATATTATTAATCCATACTCTAAGCCTCACACAACAGTGAAGCCATTAATTCAAGTCACATAAACAAATTATACTTTTTGTCCCACTTGAATAACTATTTAATTTATCGATTTATAACTTTCTTATAATTTTTCGGGTATTACAATGAAGTCAATAACATGTGTTGTTAGTTAAGCCAATAGCAGGCCAAAGTGTTAATGGGCAAATAAGGGATGTGAAGATAGATGATGTGCCAAATGTAGTCAATTATATTATGTGTGTTTTTATTAACAATAAGTCTCATTGAAGACGGATAATATCTATCTTTAATGAAGACATGTCAATTTTCTATCATAAGGAGACAAGTGGGAAGGTAAGTGGGGATCCATTAGACTCCCTACTTGTCCTCCCACTTGCCTCTTTGTGAAAGGAGCTTCGACCTGTCTTCATTGAAGACGTATATGGGTCGTCTTTAATGAGAATTTGTGTTTTATTAAAGGAAGTTTAGGGTTATGTTAGTAATTTAACATAAGTGTTAACTATATTAAAAGTATTTTTGTTCGTTTGTTTTTATACATGATATTGAAGGAAATATTTTTATTTGTTTGTTTTATAGGATTTGATTTATTATTATTATTATTATTATTATTATTTTTTTTTTTTATTATGAGATGCGCGCAGCTTTCATTAATATAAAATGAAAAGTTTACATGAAATTGGTGGGGAGCCGAGAGACAATCTGGGCCCCCACCCCCTTAGCTATAGAAAAACTAAGTCTAGTAAAGATATAAGCGGCCACCCGAGCCCCAGCATCCTGAGATACCGAGAATTTCTGAATCCGCTTCAGCAAGTCAACAGCATCTGAACCCAACTCCCCAAGCGAAGAGAAAGAGAAGGGTAGGAAACCGTAACCAGCCGCCCCGCACAATTCTCTATACTTAGCACACTTGCGCTGCGCAGCATCAGTAACAACCCGTCCCGGCACAAAATCGGTCATCCTAGTCTGTGTCAAGGGAGAGGACCCAGTCAAATCAACACACACGTCACGTCCTCTGTCCCAAGAATAGAGCAGCAAATCCGCAGGACGAAGAGAGCCGCCCTGTCCGTCAACTAAACCGATATCCACCTCCTTACCCGTAGAAATACCAGACCTATAGCAGATGTCGAATAAGGTGTCACGGACGAGGTTATGCCGATGCTTAACACCCACAGTGCCAGTACAAGAAACAGCGTGGTCCCCGTAAATATCATTAGCAAAAACCCGAGAGCAAGCAGGACAAGGCCTAGATACCACGAATAAAGGAACACCCAGACGATATTCTAACACAGAACGGTAAGTCCTCCCGTTCATAGTCTGACCCAACCACTACAAAACGAACGCGGGAAACTGACGGACAAAATCCGTCAGTAACCGAGAAAATCCGTCAGTAATTTAGACTACTGACGGAATTTCCGTCAGTACCCCGCGTCACTTCAATTGGTAACGAAAAAACGGCTTCTGACGGAAAATCCGTCAGTATTTGTAACTACTGACGGACTTAGTGACGGAATTTCCGTCAGGCAGTTCAATTGAAAAGTCAATATAATATTGACTTTACTGACGAAACCTGACGGAATTTCCGTCAGAAAAGTCAAGATTGACTTGAGGTACTGACGGAAATTCCGTCAGTATGTCAAGTCAATCTTGACTATTCTGACGGATTTTCCGTCAGTTTTCTCAAGTCAATTTTGACTTTCCTGACGGAATTTCCGTCAGTAAGTAAAAGAGTAGGGGCTGGATACAGCAGCCTGCTGTCCAGCCACAATGCGTTTTTTTGCATTGTTTTAAACGTTGAAAATTTCAACAAAACCTGCAATACAGAAAATACATACGTTCACCGCAAAGCGGTAATTCATACTCACATCGACCGCACGGTCGGAAATCAACAAAAGGCGATAAAAATAAAGGTGAAGACCGATGGAAATTGGAAAAATAATTCATTACATAAAATCAAAAAACAAATTCATACAACTTGGGGATTTACAAGCTTACAAATTCAACTGTTCCTAACTTAGGTAAATTAAACATTACTAACCTAAGGGGGTAACGGGAGGTGCTCCAAAACCGTGCCCGTCGTCCGCGTTGTCATCTCTTGGACGTGGAGGAGGGAAGTTGTTGCACAAGTCCGGGGGAAGATATCTCATCATAGCCGCTTGCAAGGCAGCCATTTGAGCGGCTTGGTGATCCATTTGTTGTTGATTGGCCCGTACTTGTGCTTCAAGGGCAAGTCGGGCGGCTCTCTCATGTTCTCGTTCATTCGCAATTGCATTCAATTGTTCCTTCATTTGAGTATTCTGAGTTGCGAATTGGGTGTAATCTGTAGGATTGTAGGAGAAAGAAGCGCGTGCACTTTTGTTGCATGGTGGATCATACCACACTTGTTTCCCCTTGTCTCCTACCCCGAAGAGCCTTAACTTCTTATCGAATCCGTCAACCGCTTTATAATATGCACGGAATTCGTCTGGGGTCTCGCCAGTTGGCGTTTGCTGACTCATCTCCTCGGTGTAAGCTTCCTGAACCCACAAAAAAAAAATTATATAATTAAAAACATTAAGTAATCAAAACAAAACGAAACTAATAAATAGTATTAAAATTAGATATAAAAAAACTCCCTAGTAATTTTTAGACAAACTTACGTTTGTCTTAGCAGCTCTAGGGTTAACCCATTCGCCCTTCTTGTTCTTTTTTGTTTTCTCAAACAACTTGTACGGGGTAGGATTAACCTGAAAGTATTATAAAAACATAAAGTGATATATATATATCGGAAATATTAATCCTTTATAGTTAATATCCTAAATTGTATGTGAATTAAAAATAAAGGACTTACCAATTCTTTAAACGCATCGGAACAACTCTTCCGGCCTAGAGTATGAGTGCCCACCGCTTTCTCGCCACCTGACCGTCTATTAGCCTTGTTTATGTTAGACCTCTTGGCGAATTCGGGATCGCTTTCGGGCCTATTTCTAATGTTTTCCCACCAACTTTCAGGCACCCAATCCGGCCTATTTTTGTTATACTTGCAGCCATTGACAAGTGAGGTAATCCGCCTCGTGACATGTTTCTGCCAGTCGGGCTTCGGGTCGTAGTTCGGATCGACCGAGTTCACATGATTCTATTTCATCATAAACAACTTGTTAGTAATTGCTGAAATTGTATAACTACATTTTTTGAATGAAAACAATTAATTTTTAGTAATAGATATATACAACCGTAATAAAATATACCTGAAAGTACTCCCACATCCGCCTACGCTGGTATAGGCTCGCTTCACTCCATTTGGTGAAGTATTCTCGGTTTATGGTACGAATAAAAGACCAAGTCACGTATTGCTTGATCGGCTTGTCGTCCCACCTGAAAAATATACATATTAGAACGAACGCGATAATAAAAGATAATAGAAATTATCGTAAAAGTGATAATAAAATAAAGTTTGCGATAATAAAAGTATGATATATATAAATTAATTAGACATTTACCATTGGCCTATAGTAGGATTGCGAGACAGAATAATCCGGTTACTCTCCTGCTGTTGCGTCGGGATCGCCACCTGCTCCTGCTCCTGCTCCTGCTCCTGCTCCTGCTCCTGCTCATGAAAGGCAGCATCCTCCTCGTTCCGCTCATCGTCGGCACGACGAGAACGACTAGTACTGCCACCTATGATTCGTCTGATAAACGATCCACCTGCCATAAGTAAAAGCTATATACAATGGAAATTGTTAGGTAGTTCAATATATAAAAACCGTGAGCAAACTTCTTGAATTACAATGCAAAGTTTCAAATTTAATTATAATTGTATTTTGACAAATAGATTACAATTAACTAGTGACCCTCACTATCACTATCACTACAAATCAACAAACTTTCATCATCTGAAAAAAGTATTCCGACTTCTTCATCATCTTCCTCATTTTGTAGTAGTTGAATATCTTCATCTTCATCATCTTTTTCTTTTTCTTCACCGATTTCCTTGTCATACTCCCCTTCACCCCTTTCAACAACCACTTCATATTCATCCTCACTTTGTGTCTCTTCCACCAAAATTGGTGAAATTGACTGACTATTGACAACCACATCTTCTTGGAAGACAATTTCGTCAACAGGAGCATCAACATGCGATCATGCCTTGATTTTAAAAACCGCGGACCATTGATTATCTTTCTTAGTGGTTGGATAAGGAGCATAACACACTTGATCCACTTGAAAAGCTGCCACGAATGGTTATGTCCACGAAGTTTCTTTTTTAAGTTTACATCGACAAGTCCGTATACCTTATGGATACTAACTCCTTGTGGGGAATTATCAAACCAATCACATTTAAACAATATGGCTTTATAAATTTTGTGCTCGGTATAATAAGAAAGCTCAACTACTTCATTAAGGGTTCCGTAGTAGTCCAACCCTTCAGTAGAACTCACACAAACCCCATTGCTTATAGTAGCTTTCGGAACATCAACTCCCTCTTTAAAAGCACGAAACTTATAGCCATTGATAGAATATCTTCTCCATGTCCTCACCCAGTTACTTGGACCCCCTGCTAGAGCTATTATTAAAGGATCCTTCAATCTATAAGCCTATATATCAATAAAACAATATATTAATTATATTAAGATGTTATATATATTCTCAATATAAATTATTAGTTAATAAGAAATTGAAATGTGATCTTACTTCATTTCCCAACCATTTTGAAAAACTTTTGTCATGTTTGCTCCAAACATCATCATAAGACGTGACATCAGGATATGTGAGTTTGATGTACGTCTCGAATTCCCTAATAATAAGACGTGACATCAAGACTTAGTAATGTACGTTTGAACTATAATGAATTAATTTTATTACGAAAACTTATTTGTGTAATAATTAATCAAATACTTACTTTTCATAAGTCTCTAAAAATTGCCCACAGTTTCTTAGCACATAAAAATGAGCTTCTTCAAACTCTTTTTCATTTAAGTACCTCGTTATACATTTCCCGGTAGTATTTCCCATGTCATCATTGAACAACTCGGGTATATTTGAATCTAGTTGGTTATTGGAATTCACACCAACCTCCAAGTCCTTCGCTTTTGTGTCAATGTGATCTTCGAAATATAGGGAACAAAAATTAGAAATTTCCTCTAACAAAAAAGCGTTGCATAAGTTGTTCTCACATTTGAGTGATACCAACCTAGCAGCCGCTTGCAACAAACTCATACTACTTCCCTCATAAACTGGTTGTTCGGCTTTATTTAACATTCTATAAAAGGCTGAAACTTGGGGATGTGGGGGATAACGAACTTCTTCATCGCTAAGGTCGTCGGGATTAAGTCGAGCCTCCATTATTTGCTCAACATTATCACGTAATGCATCTTCAACCAACTCCCTGTAAGGATTCTCACTAACTACGATACTACTTGAACTCTCTTCGGTAGCCAGTTTCTCACCGTGATACTTCCATACATAATAATTATCAGTAAAACCATTCGACCATAGATGATTTTAAACCTCCCTTTTCGATTTAAAAGCTAAGTTATCGCATTTCTTACATGGACACCTCATTTCACCGCCTAAATCCTTAAACTCACTATATTGTTCCGCGAATTCAATAAACTCTTTCACCCCATTTGCAAATATCAGCTTGGGTTTCTTTTTTTAGTCTAATCTTTCATACATCCACCGTCGTTCTAATCTTTTCATGTTATTATGTATCTACATTTAAATATATATATGTTATAAAATAAATTATCAGAAATTAACAACAATTATAATCAATAATCACACATACTAAATTAAACATTTATTCTCATCAACAAGTAAAATTAAATTTCTTCAATTGGGTCCTTATCACTCCAACCTAAACCCATCAATCTACGTTTCAAGTTACTAGCAAACACCACTTGTAATTTATTAATGAGGAAAAAATTCGGCAGCAATTCCCCTTTGTTTTCTAAATACACAATGTTGAATAAATATTTACTCAACATATGCATTCAGAAAACATTAAAGGAATTGTAACCGAACTCTTTCCTCATTAATAAATTACAAGTTATGTGTTTACTACCTAAGTAACTTGAAACGTAGAAAGACAGTCCCAATACGGGGACTATTCAAAAATTACTCCTAACGAGTAATTCTTGAACGGGTACTAAGTCAATATCAACACATGTAATAATTTCGACATACAAAACACATGTAATAACTAGCTACTAACAACAACAAAAATTTTATTATCAAATGATTAAGACGCAGGGCAAAATTATATTAACAACAACCAAAATTTCAATATCAAAAACAATAATGACTATTATCCTACGTCAATTAAAGACAAACAAATAATTAAGACGGAAGGCGAAATTAAATTAACAACAAAAATTTCATTATCAAAAACAATAATGGCTACTATCCTACGTCAATTAAAGACAAACAAGTGATTAAGACAGAGGGCGAAATTTCATTAACAACAAAAATTTCATTAACAAAAAAAGTAATGGCTACTATCCTACGTCAATTAAAGACAAACAAATAATTAAGACGGAGGGCGAAATTAAAATAAACACAAATATAATACCTAAGTATGAAAATAAACAAAGAAAGCGGCGACAAGCAGTGACGGCGACAAGTAGCGGCGGTCGACGGTCGACGGTCGGAGGTAGCTAGTGGTGGTCGTCGGATCTACAACAAACAACTAATAAAGAACCTATAAATTAACAAAATGAGAAAAGAAAGAGAATGAAATACTTAATTAAACTTACCAAGGATGTGGTGGTCGGAAAGTAGTCGCCGGAGGAAGTTAGTCGGTGGTAGTGATGGAGCCGGTGGTCGGAAAGTGGATTAAATTGATTTGGGGGTTAGGTTTTGGGGAAAATGAAGAAGGAAGAATGACGGGCTGATTGTGCGATTTCAGCATAAAAAGAATATTTCTGACGGAAATTCCGTCAGAAATCCGTCAGTTTAGCGAGAATTCGAGAACCTTTCTGACGGAATTTCCGTCAGAACCTATGTTTGACTGGGCTGCGTTTAACTGCATTATTAGTGGCTACTGACGGAAAATCCGTCAGTATAATGAACAATTACTGACGGATAGTCCGTCAGTATAAGTAATTTCTGACGGAAATTCCGTCAGTAGCCGTAAGTGAATTTTGCCGCCTATGACTTAGTCAACGCGCCATTTTTCACTGACGGTTACTGACGGATAATCCGTCAGTTTTATTTTTCCGTCAGAATTCCGTCAGTAGTCCGTCAGTCATAAAAAATCACTGACGGATTTTTTTTTCCGTCAGAAAAACCGTCAGTTTCCCGTGTTTTCGTTGTAGTGAACCCAGAGATAGGAACCGCACGCAACCAATCGGAGGAGTGGGCACCAAGCTGGGACTTCCACAATGCAAGCTGACGTGGTGTCAAAGAGTAAACAGATTCTGCAGTGGCAGCAATCCTCGCAAAATATATATCTGCCAATTTTTTCATAAGTTTAGGGGAAGCGATTTCACTAGGATCACGTAATAAAGTAGAACCTGTAGTCTCCGAAAACACCTGCAAGGCATCATCAAAAGTAGGACCAGCATCCACAATACCAGAAGGCCGTAGTAACTGAGCTTGCAAAGCGGCAGACTGCAAACGGGACGCCAAAAAAGCATAGTACAAAACATCCCCGGCAGCATAAACACCTAGACCACCAAGATGAAAAGGGAAAGTGGCAAGGCGCCACTGCCAATCCCCAAAACCTGGCCCAGACGCGGTGACAATGCGTTCCAAGCTAGAACGAAGTGCTGCATCAAAACGAAGATGAACAGACCCAAAGACTCTCGGCGAACATGTATGGAGGGTAAAGTAGAGCTTAGAAATACCAGTACAAGCTCGAAGTAGAAGCAACTCACATTGCGGGTCCTCAATCCTAGCAACCAAATCCATAAGCTCGATGGTCTTAGTCACTCTCTTCGCTACAAGCTCACTGCCAAAACTAGAGCAAGTACTGACAGGCCCACCTAAAACAGAGACACCACGCAAAGGTCGGGCAATAGAAGGAGGGAAAACACCAGGAAAGCGACTACGGGGATCCTCAGCAGGCCAAAAAACCTCAGTCTTAGCGACATTAAGATGGAGACCAGACTTAGGACCATCTACCATAATCAAATCCAACACCTTCCCCACCTCCAAAGTATCCCCAACAATGGTGCCATCATCCAAGTACCAAGCCTGCAAACTCAAATCAAAAGAGTCCCGTATCTTGCACACCAAGGGATGCAACACCAAAGCAAAAAGCAAGGGGCCCAAAGGATCACCCTGCTGGACTCCCTGACAAGACCACAGACAATGTTCCCCATAAAAAAGACGGGCAGGACGAGAGTAACAGAACTCCACCCAACGGGAAAGAATCGGGCAACGACGGCGAACTTCCAGAAGCATGGTAACACGATCAACAAGGTTGAAAGCATTCTGAAAATCAACCAGCAACATAGAAAGCCCCACATCCCCACCACGAGCCTCGATGAACCGATTCAAGGCATGCAAGACAGCCTCTCCTCCACCGGACACCCCAACCCCAAACTGAAGACCAGAAAAATAAGAACACAAAGAAGGACCAACCAAACTAGCACCTACCTTAGAAACAAGACGTCTCCAGACAGTGCCAACAGCAATAGGACGAACACCACCACCAGGTTTAACAAGCGGCGTGAGCGGAGCACTAGCAATGTACTCACCAAGAGCTAGTGGGCATCTGCCCTCTAGAAAAAGATTGACCACCCTAGTAATAGAAGCGATCAGATCATCAGAGATAGCCACAGCAGCGCCACTCAAGCAGTCCATAAGGTGCTGGGCACGGAACCCATCCCTCCCACAAGAAGTGCCTCGGGGGAAACTACGAATCATATCCAAAACCACAGCCGAAGAGGCAATAAGAGAGTGATGATCCACAGGCAAAGGAGGCAAGGAAGGAGATGAGGCGACCGGGTGCTTCTCTCGCAAAGCCCCAAGAGTGGCATCAGAGTAGGGGGCGACGCCAGAGGAAGAAAGCACCCTAACAGCAGCAGAATAGTGGCCATCACAAATCTTCCGCCGACATTGGCGGAGGTTAAGCTCACTCAAATCCAGATCCTCCTTAACCTGAAACGAAGGAGGAACCTCAGCCAAACACTCCTGCAAAAGCAGCAAGCCCCCTCCAGGCACCCCCCAAGCATGAATAGCCCTGGTAATACTCTCCTCCTGACGTTGTCGCCTAACAGCAGTCCTACACTCAAGATTACTCCTAGGAGCGAAGGTCTTAAGCAGACAAAGAGGCAACACAAGCATACGAACCCAGCAGGAGAGGTCACCAGGAGAGTCAACCACATCATCCAAGACCCCCTTTAAAACCCGAGCAAACCCAAGACGACACTTAGGAGGGATAGATTTCACCGTGCGAAGGCCCAAAGAAAATAAACGATCAAGGGAAGATAACGACCACTGAACAAGCTCAACCCTATCATCAGATGAAAGACCCGAGGGAGACGGAGACGGAGCCGGAGGGCGCGGGATACCATGGATAATGAAGCTAACGATGCCATCCCCACAATCCGGGGGCGCAACAATATCACCCCGACTATGCCGACACCTAGAGCGAAAGGTATGGGTTTTTAAGCACTCCCCACACAACCAAAGGCCCATCCGCTTCAAAGTAATCTCGGCATTAGAGAAAACAGTCAGACTATCAGAAAGAGTTTGACGTGTAAGCCCCATAGCATCATCATGACAATGCCGGTCCTGAAAATGCTTCTGCCATGCGGCCTTAGTAAGGCCATTACCACGACCATCCGGAAACCCATGAATACTCGAAAAAGGACAATGAAAACGTACTAAAACAGGCATGATACAGAAAAGGAAAATATAACCTAATATTAAAATAGAAACCCTAATGTTTCTATGCAAGGCTATGGCACGGCTGAGACATGACATTCATGCGGCAGACACAGCGCACCACCTGACCCACACCACCAAAGATACCACCGGAGCAACACCACCGGAGAAGCAACCCCACCGACGTGAAAGCAGCCCCACCAACCACCAAAAAGAGAAAAAACGCACAAAACCAAAAATAAGAAACAAAAAACAAACCCTAAATGTGACGGCACAAAACTGTCCAACCACCGATGGCGAATCTCCGACAGCAACCCCACTCAAAGGTCCCACACGCAGACCATAGAAGAAGACACCGCCGTCGCCGCTCGCAAAACAGGAACACCCGCAATGCCAAGGACAAGAAACCACCAACGCAAAAAAGCCACGAACAAAACCCACCCTGGCCGGCGACGTGAGGTCTGGGTGGCAGGGATGGATAGGGTGGTCGGCGTGGTGGCCACCTTTGGCAGCAACGATCGAAAAAAAAAATAAGGAAAAGAAAAGTAGGACGCCAGGAACCTCCTCTCCCGTCCTCTTTAACCGGCACCACCACTAACAACACCACAGCCGACGACAGTTGGCCTGGCCGGAATAGTGGGTGGTGAGACACAATGGCGGCCGCAGCAAAGCAGGCAGACGGCCTCAAGTGCCCTTATCTCCAACCGATCGCAAATCGCCTCAAGTGCCCTTATTATTATTATTATTATTTTTTTTTTATTTTTTTTTATAAGATGCGCGCAGCTTTCATTAAAATAAAATAAAATGAAAAAATTATTATTATTATTATTATTATTATTATTATTATTATTATAAGATGCGCGCAGCTTTCATTAAAATAAAATGTAAAAATTACAAGAAGTTGGTGGGGAGCCGAGAGACAATCTGGGCCCCCACCCCCTTAGCTACAGTAAAGCTAATCCTAGTAAAGATATAAGCGGCCACCCGAGCCGCTTATTATTATTATTATTATTATTATTTATTTTTTTTTTTTTTTTTTTTTTTTTTCTTTTGCAAGAATTCCAGCTTCCATTAAATGAAATAAGAATCCATACAAGAGAAACCACTAGGGGAAATATAAAACCTCTAACTAGCTAGTGAATCAACTACATCTTCAGAGATTATACCCTTCATGTAGGCATATAATCGAAGACTAATAACATATTTAAGCTTATACAATAGAGAGCATACATCAGATTTAACACCATTGAAGATCCTAGCATTACGTTCTTGCCAAAGAAAATACACAAGCCCATTCATAGCACAACGAGCCCATACTTTCCTCCAGCTTTTCCCTCTGTTAAGTCCAAGCTTATTCAACTCATGTTTCAAGCTAAGAACATTTCTGTGGACTCCTTGCCAAGCCAGAACCTTCTGAGCTAAATCAGTAGAGAAGGAACATTCAAAAAACAAGTGAGAACTAGTTTCCTGTTGCCTCTCACATAGAACACATCTATTGACAAGAATAAACCCTCTTTGAATGAGGTTATCAGTGGTAGGGAGACTATTCTGAGCAGCAAGGATAGTTGTAAACCAATGTCTTGGCATGATAGCAGAGTCACATGTTGCCTTTGCCCAAGTGAGAACAGGAGGAAGCCCTCTGAACAGGTTGTAGATGCCTTCAAGATGCAATTTGCCCAATTTTGTTTGATCAAATAGAACTTGTCTTGCCATGGTGCTATTGTTGGAGCCAGTGTCCTCCACAGTTAGTGCAATAACATAAATAAATCTCTGTAGGTTCACAGGGTATACTTCGTATAATAATCAGTTGATTAACGTTTATCAATAACGGTTGGCTTGCTAGATAAGTTTGACGTTATTGTCATACTGATGGCGGTAATCAACTGGTCCCTAAAAGTCACACCTATTGGATGTGTTCGAGAGATATGATTATTTGAGAAAATAATTATATTGATGCCTTATAATTTGACTAAAAGGTTAGTCAGTGTTTTAGACTAAACGGTTAGTCAATGTGATGATAAAAATTATTTAATACAGATTAAATAATGTTGTTTAGCCGAATTAACAGTAATTCGCGATTAAATATAAAAGGTTATATTTAATTGTCATATATATTGCAAGCTAAATTAAATATAAACTGATATGTTGAATTAGTAAAATTGTAAATATACGGATATTTATAATTAATAATATACGGATATTAATTGCAATATATTAATAGCTAAATATGAACCGAAAATAAAGTATTATAATACTCTAAAAATTTCGGCCATATGGAGGGTTTTTAGGAAAGAAAATACATTTCCTAATTACACTAGGATACCTTGTGATAGGGGACTATATAAAGGAATTGGTTTCCCTATTTTAGTTTTTTTCTGGATGAACCCTAATCACAAGTTGAGTCTCCACCATCACATAATTCACAAAAAGAGAGAAAACGGTTTCTCAAGAGTTCTAGCAATCTCAAGGCATATCTTGTTCCATCTAGGGTGTTTTGATTAGGAGAATACCTATTTTGGTATTTGTTCTTAGGCCTTTATCGCAAGGACTAAAGGTTATTTCTTAATCCCTTCGTCTTATGCAATTTTGTTTATGACTATTAATCATATAAGTTAAATTTCATTATAATCCTGTCGATTTAAAGGGTTGTATACGGATACAAATCCTACAAGTGGTATCAGAGCCAGGTTATGAAATTTTTTGTATGATTTTCATAAAAAATTTGAATTGCATAAATTTTAATAAAAAAAAATTTTTCGGTGCAAATTTTTTTTTTTGGCCGTGTGTTTTTTTGTTGTTGTTCCATTCGATTATTGTATTATTATTTTAATAGGTTAAGCTGATAATATGAGAATTTGTAGATGTTTAGGATTCAATACTGATTGAATTAAAACGTGAATGGATTTGGTTTGATTGTTGATGAACATCAATTTGTGCTTCATATTTTCGGTATCAATGTTTAATAATGATTAGATATTGCTAGTTTGTACCGATCTAGTTAATATAAGCAAAATCGATTTTTCATCCGTTCATTTTTTTTTTTTGCCACTGTTTCGGCTGCTGTAAAAAATATAAAAATAAAAAAAAAAAAAAAAAATTTCGTCTTTTTCTCGGCCTGCAGTGCTGTTTTTTCGTTTTTTTGTGTTTTTTCCGGTTTTTCTAAAAAACCGTGACAGTTATTTAAAAAATATAAAAAAAATAAAATAATTTTTTTTTTTTTCCGTTTTTCCTGACGGTGAACAGTAACCGTACCGTGAATTTTTTTTGTGAAGCGGTTCACATTGATACCATATTATTTTAAAGCGGTTTAAAATAATATCGTTGTAATTCATATTAATCATGAATTTTCATTGGATTTGAATGATATCTCGTGATTAATTACAGAATTATCACGTGATTAGAATGGTGGTTTGGATAATTAATCAATTTAATTTTGCATTGTTTGATTAATTTTTAGTTGATGCTTTTATTATGTTGAATGACGCTTGAATGGTTTATTTTACGCAATTTTGTACAATCGGTTGTAATTTACTAGTGTGGCCTTAGTAGATTATGTTTTCGTAATGAAGGAAACATAGTCTTGGATGTATTATGAGATCTCGTATCTCCGCTTTGTAATTTTAATTTTCATTATTATTTTTAATTAGAATGTAAATAGGTTTACATCTGTAATTTTAAATGTATTTTGAGAAGATTCGAGACGGAGATCGGATAGCTCACTCCCGCTACAAAGACAATGGAACATCAAGACTCGGGTCCAAGGAGGATTCCAACTTGTATTTTGTTCATTTTGGTAGTTAGGCCACACTAGGTGCTTTATTTTGCGTTTTTTTTATTTTTCTCGTTGCTTTTTCACATGCTAGAATAAATTGCATCATATTCCGCCTAAACCAAACCACCTAAGATTGCATGAAAAATGATTCATATAGATTGAATGTTTATATCATGGACATACGGATGTCACTCGTCTTTAGGGCCATCACCTTAGTTTAAATCATTATCGAGTTGCTAGACATTCGTTCACTTAAATGAATTAAAGTTAAGATGATGGGACCTTCCCCTATAAATAAAATTGAGACTAGTCTTTATAGGAAAAGCTACTATGAACCCCTTCTTCGTCGGAAGTCATAATATGACCCCTTCTACGTTGGGTAAGTAGTGAGTGTTGACCTATTTTATCTCAACATTATAGTACGAGTAATATCTCGTGATTATGATGGACTATAGATAGAATTTACAGAAATTTATCGACCAGGAATTCTAAAATTAGAATTAGCCAAGAGGTTGGCTTATCAATTTACAGAAATTGAGTCTTGGGATCATTTATATAATTCTTGAGGGAGGTCAATTGTATAAATGCACGAGTCATCGAATTAAACAGTTTTTCATTAGACTCAAATTTAAAAACGATGAAACTTATCATATTTATTTTCTTTTTCCACAGTCATATATTCAGATATAAACTGCTAATAACAAATGGCTGGCCATACTGATGACCCAATGCCAAGTGCCACGCTCGGACGTGAGACCTGGCTTAAGATCTTCATGGACAATATGAATCAGTCTACACGACTGAAGAATAACGGGTCCAACTTCGCATATTGGGAGGCGGCATTACGGAATGCTGCCATTGCTGACGGTAAGCTCAAGTACTTGACTGAGCCACTACCGGTCGACCCAGGCCCAAATGCGAGTACCGATGATCGATTTGCTTATAGAGATTTCGGAATGGAGGCGGGTGCGATAAAGAACGTACTCATCTTTTCAATGGAATCAAATTTGCAAAGGCGATTCATTGCCCATGGTGCGAATAAGATTTTCACCACGCTCTCTAACGAGTTCTCGAAAGCTCCGAGGATCGTTAGCTATGAGCATACCTGTCGCTTCTTTGAAGCAAAACTCCAGAAGGGGCAAGCTGTTAGCCCACACATTCTCGATATGATTGAGAATGTCGAGAAACTGGAGGCACTTGGTTGCAAAATAGATGAGAAGATCATTATTGATCGCATTCTTCATTCACTTCATGATGGGTATGCCCTTTTTAGGGCCAATTACTACATGAATGACATGAATAAGAGTCTTCATCAGCTACACTCACTTCTTGTTCAGACCGAGAGTGATCTGAAATTGAGTGGGAGCGTGAAACAAGACGTTCTCATGATTGCAAACAAGGGCAAGGGTAAGGGCAAGGCACAGGCTAACCTAACGGTAGGAAAGCCGAAGTTCAAAAAGCCGGGACAAATCAAGAGTGGGCCTGGTGAGTCTAGCGGTAGCTCACAAGGCAAGACAAAGAGTGATGAAGGTAGCGTGGAGTGCCACCATTGCCACAAGATTGGGCATTGGAGGAGGAACTGCCCCGTGTACCGTGAGGACATCAAAGCAGGCCGTGTTGCTCCTGTTGGTATGTCTTCTCCTTCTTTTATTCATATGATTGAGATTAACCATGCAAGTTTCGGAACTTGGGTATTAGATGCTGGTTGTGGTTCTCATCTGTGTAATCATTTGCAGGGTCTAAGAAACATCAAAACTCTCGCAAAGGGTGATGTGGACCTACGAGTGGGGAATGGAGCTAAAGTTGCTGCCGTTTCAGTGGGGACATATGTGATCCAGCTCCCGAGTGGATTTGAGTTATTGCTGAATAACTGCTACTATGTACCCAGTTTATCTAAAAACATTATTTCTGTTTCCGTACTTGTTAGAGACGGTTTTTGTTTTGTAATAAGGGATAATAGCTGTATTTTCTCGTTAAACGAAATGATTTATGGCAAAGCAGTTTCCATAAACGGAATTTATTCTCCTACAGCTATTGCCTGTCAACTGAAGAAGATCATTCCTAATGCTCAAAACTTTTTTCCAGCCAGCAGAATCAGAATCCTTAGCAGCAACATCCCAAATATCAGTATGCTTCAAGAGGTAGGCACGGCACCAACTGACCCAAATTGAGTCATTATGCAACTGAGAAAGTTTCCAAATCCATTTAACAATTAAAGATTTATTATTATTATTATTTTTTTTTTATTTTTTTTTGTTTGCAGAAAATCAGGATCTTATCATTAATCAAAAGAGTGGAGTACAAGATCCTACAAATCCTACAAGGGAGTCAATGAGACTACCTCAAAGCTAAACAAAGAAACCAAATAAAGAAACCATACATTAGACATTACAAGGATTTCTAAGTAAGACTAAATATTTAATCTTCCAAACAAGGGCTTCAATAGAGCGAGAGGAACCATGAAATATACGTCTATTTCTTTCAGACCAAAGAAGATAGATAGTACACATCAAAGCACATCTTCGCTGCTGCTTTATCCAACTCTTTCCCCGGTTGTGACCCTGGTACCAGCTGAAAATCTGAGAAAGCCGAGTAGCACGAGTAGCTTTTATCCAACAAGAAGTAATCAACCAGACAGAAGCGGAGTAGGAACAAGCAAAGAAGAGATGCTCACTAGTCTCCATGCTCTGCTCACACAAAACACATCTATTAACTAAAACAATTCCACGATGGCAAAGATTATCAATAGTGGGAAGACAGTTCTGAGTAGCCATAAGACCAATAACACAGTGCTTAGGATAGCAACTAGAGTCCCAAATGGTGCGATGCTGATAAAAGAAGGCTCCTCTAGGACGAATAAGATCATAGAATTGAGACCTATAATTATCCTCCAAAAGAAAGAGACTAGCATCCGAGGACCTCCCTAGATACTGAACAAGCAAATCACGACAATGAATAATACTACTCATAAACCAAGAATGAGCAGAAGTGAGCTGAAAATCCCAAATGGAGGAACCCTTCAGGATATAAGCATTCACCCAATTAACCCAGATAGTATCAGAATTAGTAGCCAATTTCTTCTTCTTATTATTATTATTATAATAATAATAATAATTATTATTATTATTATTTTATTTTATTTTATTTTTTTTATAAGATGCGCGCAGCTTTCATTAAAATAAAATGAAAAGTTTACATGAAGTTGGTGGGGAGCCGAGAGACAATCTGGGCCCCCACTCCCTTAGCTATAGTAAAACTAAGCCTAGCAAAAATATAAGCGGCCACCAGAGCCCCAGCATCCTGAGATACCGAGAATTTCTGGATCCGCTTGAGCAAGTCAACAGCATCCGAGCCCAGCTCCCCAAGCGAAGAGAAAGAGAAGGGTAGGAAACCATATCCAGCAGCCGCGCATAAATCCCCATACTTAGCACATTTGCGCTGAGCAGCATCAGCGACAACCCGTCCCGGCACAAAATCGGACATCCCAGTCTGAGTCAAGGGGGAAGACCCAGTCAAATCAACACACACATCACGCCCCCTGTCCCAGGAATAAAGAAGCAAATCCGCAGGACGAAGAGATCTGTCGTGTCCGTCTACCAAACCGATATCAACCTCCTTACCCACAGAAATACCAGACCTATAACAGATGTCAAATAAGGTGTCACGAACGAGGTTATGTCGATGCTTAACCCCCACAGTACCAGCACAAGAAACAACGTGGTCCCCATACACATCATCAATAAAAACCCGAGAGCAAGCAGGACAAGGCCTAGATACCGCGAATAACGGAACACCGAGGCGATACCCCAGCACACAACGGTAAGTCCTCCTGTTCATAGTCTGACCCAACCCAGTGATAGGAACCGCACGCAATCTATCAGAGGAGTGGGCACCCTGCTGAGACTTCCACAATGCAAGCTGACGCGGTGTCAAAGAGAAAACAGATTCTGAAGAAGCAGCAACCGTCGCGAAATATATATCTGCCAATTTCTTCATAAGTTAGTTTAGGGGCAGCGATTTCACTCGGATCACGTAAAAAATCAGAACCTGTAGTCTCCGAAAACACCCGCAAGGCATCGTCAAAAGTAGGACCAACACATACAATACCAGAAGGCCGCAGGAGCGTAGCCTGCAAAACTGCAGACTGCAAACGGGAAGCCAGAAAAGCATAGTGTAAAACATCCCCCGCAGCATAAACACCGAGTCCCCCGCAGCATAAGCCAATTTCTTTATTATTATTATTATTATTATTATTATTATTTTTTTTTTTTTTTTTATTTTTTTTTATTATTATAAGATGCGCGCAGCTTTCATTAATATAAAATAAAAAGTTTACAAGAAATTGGTGGGGAGCCGAGAGACAATCTGGGCCCCCACCCCCTTAGCTATAGAAAAACTAAGTCTAGTAAAGATATAAGCGGCCACCCGAGCCCCAGCATCCTGAGATACCGAGAATTTCTGGATCCGCTTCAGCAAGTCAACAGCATCCGAACCCAACTCCCCAAGCGAAGAGAAAGAGAAAGGTAGGAAACCGTAACCAGCAGCCTCGCACAACTCCCTATACTTAGCACACTTGCGCTGCGCAGCATCAGTAACAACCCGTCCCGGCACAAAATCGGTCATCCCAGTCTGTGTCAAGGGAGAGGACCCAGTCAAATCAACACACACGTCACGTCCTCTGTCCCAAGAATAGAGCAGCAAATCCGCAGGACGAAGAGAGCCGCCATGTCCGTCAACTAAACCGATATCCACCTCCTTACCCGTAGAAATACCAGATCTATAGCAGATGTCGAATAAGGTGTCACGGACGAGGTTATGCCGATGCTTAACACCCACAGTGCCAGTACAAGAAACAGCGTGGTCCCCGTAAATATCATCAGCAAAAACCCGAGAGCAAGCAGGACAAGGCCTAGATACCACGAATAAAGGAACACCTAGACGATATCCTAGCACACTACGGTAAGTCCTCCCGTTCATAGTCTGACCCAACCCAGTGATAGGAGCGGCACGCAACCAATCAGAGGAGTGGGCACCAAGCTGGGACTTCCACAATGCAAGCTGACGTGGTGTCAAAGAGTAAACAGATTCTGCAGTGGTAGCAATCCTCGCAAAATATATATCTGCCAATTTTTTCATAAGTTTAGGGGCAGCGATTTCATTAGGATCACGTAAAAAAGTAGAACCTGTAGTCTCTGAAAACACCTGCAAGGCATCATCAAAAGTAGGACCAGTATCCACAATACCAGAAGGCCGTAGTAACTTAGCTTGCAAAGCAGCAGACTGCAAACGGGATGCCAAAAAAGCATAGTACAAAACATCCCCCGCAGCATAAACACCTAGACCACCAAGATGAAAAGGGAAAGTGGCAAGGCGCCACTGCCAATCCCCAAAACCTGGCCCAGACGCGGTGACAATGCGTTCCAAGCTAGAACGAAGTGCTGCATCAAAATGAAGATGAACAGACCCAAAGACTCTCGGCGAACATGTACGGATGGTAAAGTAGAGCTTAGAAATACCAGTACAAGCTCGAAGTAGAAGCAACTCACATTGCGGGTCCTCAATCCTAGCAACCAAATCCATAAGCTCGATGGTCTTAGTCACTCTCTTCGCTACAAGCTCACTGCCAAAACTAGAGCAAGTACTGACAGGCCCACCTAAAACAGAGACACCACGCAAAGGCCGGGCAATAGAAGGAGGGAAAACACCAAGAAGGCGACTCCGGGGATCCTCAGTAGGCCAAAAAACCTCAGTCTTAGCGACATTAAGATGGAGACCAAACTGAGGACCATCTGCCATAATCAAATCCAACACCTTCCCCACCTCCAAAGTATCCCCAACAATGGTGCCATCATCCAAGTACCAAGCCTGCAAACTCAAATCAAAAGAGTCCCGTATCTTGCACACCAAGGGATGCAAAACCAAAGCGAAAAGCAAGGGGCCCAAAGGATCACCCTGCTGGACTCCCTGACAAGACCATAGACAATGTTCCCCATAAAAAAGACGGGCAGGACGAGAGTAACAGAACTCCACCCAACGGGAAAGAATCGGGCAACGACGGCGAACTTCCATAAGCATGGTAACACGATCAACAAGGTTGAAAGCATTCTGAAAATCAACCAGCAACATAGAAAGCCCCACATCCCCACCACGAGCCTCGATGAACCGATTCAAGGCATGCAAGATAGCCTCTCCTCCACCGGACACCCCAACCCCAAACTGAAGACCCGAAAAATAAGAACACAAAGAAGGACCAACCAAACAAGCACCTACCTTAGAAACAAGACGTCTCCAGACAGTGCCAACAGCAATAGGACGAACACCACCACCAGGTTTAACAAGCGGCGTGAGCGGAGCGCTAGCAATGTACTCACCAAGAGCTAGTGGGCATCTGCCCTCTAGAAAAAGATTGACCACCGTAGTAATAGAAGCGATCAGATCATCAGAGATAGCCACTGCAGCGCCACTCAAGCAGTCCATAAGGTGTTGGGCACGGAACCCATCCCTCCCACAAGAAGTACCTCGGGGGAAACTACGAATCATATCCAAAACCACAGCCGAAGAGGCAATAAGAGAGTGATGATCCACAGGCAAAGGAGGCAAGGAAGGAGATGAGGCGACCGGATGCTTCTCTCGCAAAGCCCCAAGAGTGGCATCAGAGTAGGGGGCGACGCCAGAGGAAGAAAGCACCCTAACAGCAGCAGAATAGTGGCCATCACAAATCTTCCGCCGACATTGGCGGAGGTTAAGCTCACTCATCCAAATCCTCCTCAACCTGAAACGAAGGAGGAACCTCAGCCAAACACTCCTGCAAAAGCAGCAAGCCCCCTCCAGGCACCCCCCAAGCAAGAATAGCCCTGGTAATACTCTCCTCCTGACGCTGTCGCCTAACACCAGTCCTACACTCAAGATTACTCCTAGGAGTGAAGGTCTTAAGCAGACAAAGAGGCAACACAAGCATACGAACCCAGCAGGAGAGGTCACCAGGAGAGTCAACCACATCATCCAAGACCCCCTTTAAAACCCGAGCAAACCCAAGACGACACTTAGGAGGGATAGATTTCACCGTGCGAAGGCCCAAAGAAAATAAACGATCAAGGGAAGATAAAGACCACTGAACAAGCTCAACCCTATCATCAGATGAAAGACCCGAGGGAGACGGAGACGGAGCCGGAGGGCGCGGGATACCATGGATAATGAAGCTAACGATGCCATCCCCACAATCCGGGGACGCAACAATATCACCCCGACTATGCCGACACCTAGAGCGAAAGGTGTGGGTTTTAAAGCACTCCCCACACAACCAAAGGCCCATCCGCTTCAAAGTAATCTCGGCATTAGAGAAAACACTCAGACTATCCGAAAGAGTTTGACGTGTAAGCCCCATAGCATCTTCATGACAATGACGGTCCTGAAAATGCTTCTGCCATGCGACCTTAGTAAGGCCCTTACCACGACCATCCGGACACCCATGAATACTCGAAAAAGGACAACGAAAACGTACTAAAACAGGCATGAAGAGGGCGGAGGTCAAAATCCACGTACAAGGACACACCCTCCACCCACAAACAAATGCCAAACACCACCAAGCCACGAACCAGCCTCCACTGGTCAGCCCACCACCCTACCGACCCAGGCCACCGACAACCAACAATGTCAGAGCACGGGCAGACACCAGGTGCACCACTAGACAAGAATAACCCTAACCGGTAACGACGCGACGCAACGAAGAAAAGAAAAATCCTAACAGGAAGGCATGCACCAAACCAGGTGCCAAACAGCCCATCACCAGATGAGACGGCACACGGACCACCAGCCGACCTCCAACAGACACACACCCACGGAGAAAAGGTGACGCACAAAAGCCACGGTGGCAGCAACAATGGCGACGCAACAACCAGCGAAAAGACAGCAAGGAGAAAGAAAACAAACCCCTACCTCCGGCGACACCGACACAACAAATACCACCACGTTGGGAGGCGGAGGGCCACCAGAATGACGGCAACGCCGGCGGCCAAAAGCAAAGCAAATCCTGAAATAGCAAAACACTCTCCCTCCCTTCTCTCTCGCGGAAACAGGCCCCAACCACAACCCCAACCACACCACGGCCGGCGACTTGAGGTCTGGATGGCCGGTGTGAAGGGGCGGACGGTGTGGCGGCGCACCCAGGCAGCAACAGCCTGCCCTAAATCCCTCCCGCAGCCATCGCACTCCCTTTCCCTCTCAACGTCCCTTTTTCAAAATATTTATTATTATTATTATTATTATTATTATTATACTCTCTTTATTATTTTTCTAGTTGTTATATGTTTAATTCTTTCATACAAAAGGGTATGGAATTAAAGGCACGAGAGATTTTAATAATATTATTATTATTATTATTATTATTAATTTTAAATATTCAGATGAATTTATTAAAATAAAACCTTAATTTATTGATTACTCTTAGTCAAATTTTTACTCAAAACTTAAATCGAATTAATTCAGATTTAATTAAAAATCAATTATTTCATTATATTTGTTAAATACTTTTAGTTTATAAAAATATTATTTGATGATAATAAAGTTAAATTCACTTACTTTCACTTTACTTAATCAAACTTCTTTCAACTAAAGTTAACTTAATTAAAAAAATTTGATTAAACTTAGCTAAACATTAATTAATAAAAAATAGAAGTTAATAACAAGCAAATGAGCTATAACTTAATTTCAATTTTGTAGATTCCGGTGAGCTAAGACTCTAAGAGCCTAAGAGTCAAGTCCGAGTTCACACTTAAGCGCATTTGAGTCAATAAAATAACACAAAAAAATAGAACAATAGGATAGTTATTTATATTTTATATTACAAATTCTCATTTGTGACGGATATTTCTAGTCCTAAGCTTATAACCTCTCATAAGTTGCAAGTGCTAGGTGGGATAGAGAGTTCTGACTTGTGACTTGTGATTTGTGAATGATCAAACCCTGGATGGTCAGACGCGAGACTTACCGTATTTATATATTCCGTAGTATTTTTAGTCTTTTCTATAAAATAGCACCAAAACAATAAACTCGTTTCTCCGGGAAACTTTTAATTTCCTCTTTCCTTCTCCGTTCTCTCTTCACCCCTTTTTAGAGAGAGATCGGCGCTTCCTTCGTTCATTAATCCTTCCTCTACAAATCACCCTAATTAATTACAATATAATAATAATAAGAATAATACTTGAGAAATAACATTATTACTCCTTAATTATACGGAATAATAATATTTATATTTATTATATTTCGTCGTTATTTGATCGTTTAAGTGAGAAAAACCCTAATTTTGTTAATGGCCGCTGAAGGAAACAACAATCAACCACCTCCTATCCCTAATCCTAACCCTAACACCGCCGTATCGACCGCCGGAATGTCGCCGACGAGGACGACATCGCCACCATGGAATCAGATTGTGTCGGAAAATGGCGGCGCCGGCGGCGTCGATAACAATGCGAAGAAGCCATTGGCGTGGAATAAGAAGCCAACGACGTCGTCGATTAATGGAGATTCCGCTGTAAGCGCTTCTGCTGCGGTGGTTATGGGGGCCGAGCAATGGCCGTCACTTTCTGAGTGTACTTCTAAGTCTTCTCCTAAGTTATCTTCTTCTTCTTCCGATTCTTCGATTATTGTTTCGGATTTTGGATCCACTTTTTCACCTCAGGTTCGCTAATCTCCGATGAATTTTGATTTTTTTTTTTGCGAATCTATTCTTTTTTGTTTGTTTTTAAAGGTACGTGTTAAAGTGAATGCTAGGGTTTTCTGTTATTTGATCGATTTTGTGTTAAAGTTGCAAACTTTGATCAGTTTTTGTTTTCATGTGTAAGAGATTATTTACGGTACATGATCGGTGTAACGATTGTATTTGATGCTGAAGAATATTTATCTGTACAATTGGTTTCGGTTTTGTTGTTGCTTGCTTTTAAAGCTACGTGCTTTTGAATGTAGGTATCTTTTGTTTGATACGATTATTAATTTTGGCTTGTCAATGTGTACTGCTGCTACTTTTTGTAATGTCTAATTTGTGTTGAATGTGAGTTCTAATTCGGTGTTAAGAACATTTATCGGTCGGATTAATGTGGGTTACTTTTCAATTTTGTTGCATCTTGTGACGAATTTTGTACTCTATGATGATGAATTTTATTAGTTTATGTATGTAGTTTGGTGGATTTAAAGAGTAGGTCTCTCTAAAGACAGTCTTATTTTAAGACTAGGAAATGTCACCATTTGTTTATCTGAGTGTAACCATTTAATGATGAAATGTTTAATACATTTGTCAATTTTTAACAAAATAGTTATGGCAGCATTTTATTGATCGTAAAATGGTGACAGTTAGCCTATCTTTATTCAAAAAAGATTAATCCTTCTGAAACAAGAAGTTGCGGGATTTAAAATATCGATATTTGCTGACTTGCTTTGTTTGTTTGATGTTTTAGGTGTCTGGAATCAATACGTCATCATCTACAACAGTTTCATTGGGAGCACGGTTACAATCATCAGCTTCACAGAAATCAGTTAGTAGCAGCTCAAACCAACTTATGACATCTAATCATGCCCGGCCTGCCAGGCAAAAGTCTATCAAGCGTGATGGTGGGGGTAATCCACAGAGTAATGGGATCCTCTCTCATCAATCCGTACAATCAGCTGGTGAAGGTGCACATAATCAACATAGTCATGGATCTCCTAAACCTAACTCTGGTCGTTCTTCTGAAAGTTCTGGTACAGATAATGTGCAAAATCAAAGTCATAAAGATTCAGGTCCGAGAAGTGCTAGTGGAGAGCATCATCATCATCAGCGTAACTCTTTCAGGAGGGGAAACGGAGGACCCCACCCGCGTGGAGACGGGTCACATCAGAATTACGGGGGTAGACGTAATGATCAGGAACGTGGTAATCATGATTTTAACCATCAAAGGAGTTTTAATGGAAGAGAGATGCAGGCAAGAGGTGCTCCAAGGGCCTTGGTCGTAGCCCCACCTGCTTCTGCTCCGTTTGCTTATGCTCCACCACTTGTGCCATCTTTCCTTAACCCTCCAGTGTCTGGTATTTTTCTACCTTTCCTTAACCCTGATTTTTGTTTCATAGAATAATCTAATATACAAAATGAATAATTCTTTTCCAGTAGATAAGAGCGATAATAGTTTTTATGGTTTATATTTGCCTGTAGTTTTTCTTCCCCCAGGTGTGTTTGTGCCACCTTTTCCTCCGGTCTTCTACCCTGTACCAGGTCCTGAGCTCTATTCTGAGTTGGTGAAACAGATTAACTATTACTTCAGGTACTCTTTTGAACACATGTCATTTAGGATGTACCTTTGATTACTGTTGACAATGCATTAGTTATTTTAACCATCATTGTATTCCATTTTCTCGTGCCAGTGTTGAAAATTTAGTTAGAGACACATATCTGCGGGAGCACATGGATGAAAATGGCTGGGTTCATGTTGACTTGATTTCTAAGTTCAACAGGGTAAGCGCTCCTTCCTGATACTCTTAGTGAGTCGTAACAATGTTCATGCTTGCTGTGGTGGTCATCTGAAGCTTCTCCTGCCTTTAAATATGATAGGTGGGATGTAGGCATCTGTCACTGTTATGTTTGATTAATACTCCTAGTGCTACACTGCCTTGCAATAATATTTTATAAGGTTGTTCCTTTGCTCATCATAATCTAAACAAGCAGTGGGGATCTAAGAGGAGTTGACAACCCGTAAAGATTATAGGATTTTAGTGACATTTGTACTTGAACCCTGCATCTGGTGTTATAATTTTCAGTTCATAAAAAATCCTCCGCAACATATTAGCCCCATTGGAATACGGCACTGGAAAATTAAAACTGTTCTGTCGAATTGATAACTAAGAAAAAAACTGTGATACTTTTTTAGTGTCATTTTGTTATTGATTGGGGGATTTATAACAGTTTATTACAATTGTAATTCTAGTAAATGGCTGGAAGAGAACAAGGGAGAAGTGGCCGTTTCATTCAAATTTGATATCATGAAGACCTTCCATTTGACTTGAAAATTCCATCAGAATTTTGCACGAGGATCAAGGAAAACACAATAGTAATAGAAACAGTCGTTTAAAATAAACTCAAAGAGAAAGTTCACAGGAGTTTTGCTTACCTTCTACTACTAAATAATCCAATTCTTGGAAGACCATTAGCACCACTACTCCAGTAATAACCGCACCACTCGTAGAATGATATCCCCTTCCAACTTTATCCATCACTCACACAACCCTTGATATTTTTCGTCTCCTTTAACACTTTCTTTGCGTATCAAAGTTCCAAATTAAACCCAATTTCTTACGACACACCACACATTTTCTTTCTTGATCTACTGCTATGATTATTAAAGTTATACTTGTATGCGTGATTACAATCCAAATTTCATCATTGTAGAAGAGCTGCCACCGCCTTTCCTTTTTGTAAGACCTATGTTACGTCATTCCACATCTCGTTGAGTGGTTTGAGTATGGTGGGAATTGGAGGAGGTTAATGTGACTCGATGTTTGAGGTCAATGAAGTTCAATTTGGAGAGCTCAAGGGAGGTAGGATGGCGGCATGTGCGTTAAGGTTGTGGTGGGTGGATGGTTAGCGTGCATCTAGCAGGAGTAGGATAGGTAGGCTGGGTAGGTAGAGAGTGAACTTTAAGCTTCCTATTAAGGACTGTAGTTGGGGACAAAACACATACGTCTTTTGTCATTATTTATAAAACATCTTTCATAAGTTATTTAGTGGACGCTGAACTAACTGAAACAAATATTCTGGTATCTTCCTCCTAACGTGTGCTTCGTTTTTTCCTTTTAAGGATTTATTTCTTCTCTTTCTAAGTATTGTTTGGGATGGTAATTATTATTGCGGTAATGGATCTCAAAACAAGGATAAAGTAGGGGAAATTGGTGTTAAGTGGAGGGTGGAAAGAGGAGATGATGGGTAATTATTAAGCTCATATGGGGGTAATCATAACACAAAGGGAGAGGCGGCTAACTATTCCCCTGTTTATGGGTTATATTATACTCTCTTTCTCATTTTACATTCTACCCCTAACACCACCACTTCTCTCCTTTGTCTTCTTATTTTGAGCTCTGCTACTATGTTCAATTTTACGCCGTCTCATGCAAGCTCTTAATTGTTGCTCCACTTTTTTCTTCCTAAATTGTTGATCCAGTGTAAACTTCTGATTAGGCTGCCTTGTTGCATGTGTGTTGTGTCACAAGGTTCACATTGTTTGAGCATGGACTTTGAAGCTTCTTATGCTACATAGTACACGTCATTTCCTTGCCTTGATACTAATTGTATACTCTTTTGCAGGTTAGTATTCTGACAAATGACACTTACCAAATACTGGAAGCTGTTAGGTCCTCAACTGTCGTGGAAGTAGAGGTTAGTTACATGATACATGGAGACCTTTGTTTTACCAAAATAATATTCCAATGTAAAATGTAATCTGCCTTCATCATTTTGCAGGGTGAGAAAATTAGGAGGCGTGATGATTGGAAGAAATGGGTAATTCCACCCTCTGTGCAGTTTCCAGCTTCTTCAGGATCGCAGTCGCCTAAAGGCCCATCTGTGCCTGCTGTGACAAATCATACTCAAAATCTCTCACTCGATGACAAAATCAATCATCGTAGCAATGCCAAGGATCAGATAGATGGTAGTGCTGCTACGTTGCAAGCATCCTCAGGGGATTCGAAAAGCACATTAAAGACAATTGCCAATCAGGCGAATCCTGGTGGGTGTTGATCTCGTGGATCTGGCCACTATTTCAAGCAAGAACTTTGCTGCTCACAATTTAGCGGGTAAAACTGAAAAGTAAAGTCCTTGGTGAGTACATTTTGTTCGCAGTCATGGTCTGGCTGAATGATGCACCACATCCCTCAAGGCAGATAGATTAAACCTTTAGTTTATGCTTAAAAAAAACCTAAAAATCAAAAAAAATTAAATTTTCAAAAAGAGTTTGCTAAAGAGAAATGGAAAAGTAGATGGAAAGATAGTCCCAAAAAACAGGCTTTTTTTTTCTTTCTTTTTTCCCCCTTTTTTCGTTAATCTTGGTCGCAGGAATTTAAGGAAAATTTTATCTGCTATTTTGGTGGTATCAGTCTTGCCTTCATGTTCCGTTTTGGGGGAGTTTTGGTTTGATATCCCCTTGTTGCCCCTAAGCTTCTGTTTTTATTCGTAATCTTTCGGGATCAAAAGTGAACAACTGAAATGTCGTCCGGTGGATAAGTCTTGTAAATTGTGCCGGCGACCAGGGAAGGTAGGTTTTTGTCTGAAGCTGCTGATTGTCCTTGTGGTGCTCCTGCTAGTTTTACTTTCTGTTTTGAAAGTCCCGGTTCAACTATATATACCGTGTCATGTTTAGATTTTATACTCTTGCCAGTTAACTCTCTTTGTGAGATAAACGCCTAGGTTTAGATTATTATGATGTGTGTGGAATTTATTTGAACATTTGGTGTTAGCATGGCTTTTGCCTTGGATGGTACATACAAGACTTGATTGTTTATTTAATTTTATTATTACTATTGGGTAGATTTGTGGTACTTGTTTGTTATTTTTCTGTCGGCTAAGACACCGTACTATGGTTCGCGGCAATCCGGCTGACTAGCTTTGACTTGATCGTGTTCATTGGTTGAATGATCATTATCTATGTTCTTTGCTAGTAGAAATCTGGTCCTGTGCTGAATGCTGATAGACTAGTTCTTTCGCTTTCTTGATTGGGGTTTTAGGACGACAGTTGTCCTGTGGCCTGCAGAGTTTCACTTGAGGATGATGGAACCAAGTAGGCAAGTAGGGTCATAGTGAGGCACAACTATGTTGTGTTAAAGACAGGTATAAACAAACATGTGTGAAAGTAAGGTATAATTATTTCTCGACAATCCGTTATAAATATGTTGTGTGAAAGGCAGGTATAGTTATTTCACAACAAACCGGCTGATTAGTTTCAACTTCATCGTATTCATTGGTTGTCTGGCCCTATGCTGACAGACTAGTTCTTTCACTTTCTTGATTGGGTTTTCAGGATGACCTTCATGTCATGTGGTCTGCAGAGTGTCACTTGTGACGGTGACGGATCGAAGTAGTAATGTTGTGTGAAAGCAACCATAATCTTATACAGCCTCCACCTTGCAAGTGAACTTGTGGAATAGGTTCCTCTCCGTTTCCTTTTTGGTCCATTTCTCTCTTGAGAAATACTCCCATCCAAACCACAAACCAAAGGTTACACTTACCTTATTTGGACAATCCAAACCAAACTACTCATTCCTTTTCGGGTAACAAATAAGACTAACTACTCTTCATTTACCCTATGTATTTACACAATATGTCATTACCCCACCCAACTAACATTAAATATTCAAGTGGTCTTACTTCCATTCCAATACTACCCTTCCCTTTTCTATATTTTCTTAAAACTTGTGCTCTCTCCCATGTAACATTTGGTTTGGATGGGAGGGAGTATTAGATTAGATATTTCCGTTTCACACGTTAATCCTTTTCTTTTTCTAATAAATTAACGACCATCCGTTAATTCTGGACGATTAAATAGGTGGAGGACCAATTCGGCATTTCTCTACTCCATTGCTTAGCTGATTAGCTTGTTTCAATTTGACCGTAATTTGGCCCGTATCAACCGGTGATACTCCTGAATTAACAACCTAAGTAACTTCAACGAATTTTGATAATTTTCGCTTCGTAGGCCATTGATTGATCATCTTGCGACAGTTTTTAGGTACTATGTAATCACCTTTTAATTCCAACTCTTCACCTGTGGTTACACTTGTAAAATGGGAACATTACGGAAAAATAGGCAACCCTTGGATAGCTCATTGCAAGATGGGTTTCAGTCAGCATCTTTATTTTATCGGCAAATTCTTGTATCAGACTGACGAAAGGTCCGTTCTGAAGTAATAGGAGACCATCTTACGATAAGTGACAACCTTAGATACAACATTTTATCATTCTTATCACTTTTTATTCTAAATGACATTTTATCATCTTATGTTAGAGACCGTCTTAAGAGAGTCAGAAGAGCTCCATTTTATCACTGTTGTCCAAAAATTTAAATGGCATTGTTTTGGTATTTTTTATCGTTCTACGTTGTGCGGGGTTAAAGTAGTCTTATATCGTAATTTTGCGGTTAGGATTAATGCTTGTTGTGGTAGACTGGTAGGTTATAGAGTGAATTGCAATTCGACATGTGACACAAAAGATTTGTTGACGCGGAAATCCTATGAGGGAAAAACCGCGAGAAAGGGCCGATACCCTTCCAAATATCCAATATCAAAGTAATGTAATGTTTATGAGTACAATGGATGCTAAGAGCTCGTTTGTCTAATGCTAGTAATTAGGGTTGAGGTACGTATTTTGTTTGCCTTCTCTTCCCTTTTCCTTGCTTAAATAGAACTAAACCCCTAATAGGGTATATCCTTATCCTCCAAGCTAACCAAGTTGCACGCGGGTCTCCCTCCTTCGACCTTCCAGGAGCCCTAGTCATCTATCTCCAGCCCGAGTTGCCTTTTCTTTTCATCGTTCACCAATCTTCCAAGCCCAATGCTCCCCTCGGCCTTTGTCCGGCTGAACAACCTAACAACAGATGTCATTGCCAAATTAAAAAGCTGTACGAGCTACTATCTTGGATGGCTTTTCAACAAAGATCGACTGTAATATGTAACATCTATGGTAAGAGCACTGGTGGTGAGCCAAAAATCCACTCACATCATTGTAATGAGATATACTCGTCTTTAATGAGACTTGCTGTTTTTAGATAAACTAGATCTCGCTTGTGACGGTCTTCAGCTTTTGACTTTCCACTTGTTCTAATTTAAAAAATCTCATATACAATATGTAAGTGTATCATCTTCCTCTTTGTGAGAGGTCTTCAACTTACGACGGATTTGTTCGTTTTCAATGTGAATTTGTATTTCTAATGTGGCTTGAGTAAGATACAATTATCAATTATATCTTGGCAGAAGTAATATACGGAGTATATGAGAAAATATAAGTATATAACTATATGGAATTTTATTTGATTTGGTTTCATCGGCTCTATAAGAATATCAAATTTTTTATATATTTCTTTAATGTCAAATTAAAATTATTTACGCTACAATTAATATATTGATAAGTTTGTAAAAATACATGTAAACTCAGAAATTAAAAGGGTATGAGGTAATAATAACTAGTTTTAGCCCGTGCAAGATTGCACGGGAGTGTTATTCAAAACTCTAATAAACTATATTTAACTAAATAGATATGTTATTTATATAAAGTTTGACAATGAAGTATTAGATTGATCAGTTGTTACATTTACGTTACAAAAAATAACTATATTCATATGGTATTCATTTCAGTTTTAGTTATGTGTTAAAACTTTTGGTTTAAAATAAACATGAGCATATGTTATTTCAAAAAATTGGAATTTTTAATAATTTTACTATTTTATATTAGTTTTAATTGCGTTATACTTTTTTTTTAAAATAAAAATGTACCTAATTTCGGGTTGAGTCATGGGTCGCGCATGTCTTTATCTAAATGTTCGGGTTATTATCGGGTCATATTTGCCACAATCCGCTTCTTCAAATGGGTTGGTCCTTGACCCGGCCTGGTGTCCACATCTAGCTATAAGTTGCACACACTTTACCACCTTGTAGGTACCCTATTTACTCGCCTTATCATATCAAACCCTCAGCCCATATACACATATCAAACCCAAGTAAAATATGTGCAGCATGAGTTTTAAAACCCTGGACTCATATACACATACCAAACCCTCATCAAATTTCTCCAACCCCAAATATAAACCACAAAATTGTAAAACGCCCCCTCTCTCTCGGCCGATTCTCTGCCGCCTTTCATTCATTCCTCCTTGTTAGCATCCCCAAATGAACAAACACATGTTTCAATCTAAGTTGATTATTTCAATCTCAATCCAATACCACCATTCTGCTTAAATGTCTTCATTTTAGCCCGTAAAAATTACAGTAGTGGTCTACAAAATTAGTTTAATATTGGTTTCTAATGAATTTATTTTACTTTTGGGTTACGGTATGACAATTAATAGATTTGTACGTCTAATTAGGAATTAACAGATTTATCTAATTTTATATTTTTTTTAATTTTTTTTTTCAGTTTTTTATCTTCCTTGAGATTTTTCTTTTTCGTCATATAAAAGTCCGCTTTTTTGGGTTTATGTTTTATTTTTTGGGTGAATAAATTATGTTAATACGGAGTATTTATTTGTGTTTCTGACGCACAACATTACCACCTCGAAAATTTGGTCCTATTTTATTTACATAAATTGAAACTAATAGCCGTTTTTTTTATATTTTAATAACTAAATTAAATAAGATCAGTTAAATGATGTGTTTTTTTGGATATTTGATTTCTTCATCATAAAAAATTTATTTCTATAAATATTAAGTTTAAATCAGACATTTTAGATCCATGTTGTACTCTTTGTTTTCTTTTGAATTCCACATGGAAAGACATCTTGTTATTATTTTCTCATAAAATTTATATTATATTTGAGCTTCATTGTAATATAATGAGTTTAAAATCTATATAAAGGCGATGAGATTCGTTTTAATAAAGCTCGTAAAATGTACATATAAGCTCAAATATTTTATTATAAAGGGTCATTTCATTGCTTGTTGGTACGGTCGTACGGGACAGAGGGACCTATATCCATCACCGCCCCGCCCCCGCCCAATGACATTCCTAGGTAAAATAATCATATCGTGAGGTTTGATATTGAGTATGATAAAAATGAGGTGTTTTTAAGCCTTGAAAGAAAGTTATCCTAGGACCTAGGCATAAAATATGAAAAAATATGTAAATGTAAAATTTATCAGTTTACCATTTGCAGTTCATCTCTTATTTAAGTATGGAATTGGTTTAACACCAAAAATAAATCTATATAAATTGACTACTCCTATATCATAAGCAACATAAAATGAAGTCTAATGAGAGATGTTTCACAATAAATTTATTATGACAATTGTTAAAATTAGAGAATAAATAATACAAAAAATAGTAATTCCATAATAAACTATAAAATGAATACGTTTATAATGAAAATAAATAGGTACTAACTCAAATAATTACTTGAGTCAACATCAACACCAAAAGAGTGACGAAAAGCTTATAAAAGTAAGAAAAATATAATTTCTTGATACATAACTAGTTAAGATCGGCGCAATGCATGCTCGGTATATATAATTTTTTTTAAAATTCGCATATATAGACTTTTTAGTCTTTACTATATTAATTATAGGTTAAAGTGACAAGTCATTAACTTTCACATTTCACATCAATGTATTTTATTTGAGAAAACAATCATGCAAAACTAATAAAAAAAATTCTGTAATGTGATGAAATGGTATTTTAGTGAAAAGATTGCTTATTTTAACTTAAAGGTAATGATTTCCGTCGATAAATTTTCTCACACTCTTTGTATGATTTTTTTATTTATTACAAAGCTAATAATAGCATATAATAATAGCTATATTTCATACGTTAGCAAGAATGCGTTAAATCATTAATAATATCACCAAATAAAAAATTTAATAACTTATATTTATAGGTTTATACTCATTTTATTTTATTTTAATCAAAAGATTATAGTTCAACGAAAATATTATATTCTAATGAAGGGTAACCGTTTAGGCCTTATTCTTTTGGACATAATTTCAGTTATTATAAGTTCAGTTGAGTCAGTTCAGTTCGATTTAGTTAAGTTAAGTTCAAATCTCAATAATAATAATAATTTGTGATAATAAAATAATAATAATAATCATCTTCATGCTCTTCAAATTTGTTATCTTTCCAAATTAATTTCTATCGGTTCTTTAAATTTGGAGATTGCAATTAATTTCCCAAGTATGAAAAACCGTCTCATTTAAGATACTTTTAAATAATATTCCGTAATATTACATACGGTATACATTTCCAATTTAATTTGTCGGTTTAATTTAGTTCAGTTCAACTCGCTTCGGAACAAAGCAGAGCTATCAGCAAAGCAAAGAACAACCAACACACACTAACTAACTGACACACCTCGTGCATTCCCTTTTCTCTTATTTTCCAAATTCTTCACTTCCTCCATTATTACTACTTCCTCTCTCCTCTTTCTAGAGAGATGATGGCGGACGGCGGCGGAGACGGTGGCGGAAATAGCGGAGGACTGTCGGCGCGGCGGAAACCGTCGTGGAGAGAGAGGGAGAATAATCGGAGACGAGAGCGAAGACGAAGAGCGATTGCGGCGAAGATATTCGCAGGATTACGAGCTCAAGGAAATTATAATTTACCAAAACATTGTGATAATAATGAAGTTCTTAAGGCTCTTTGTGCTGAAGCTGGTTGGATTGTTGATCCTGATGGTACTACGTATCGCAAGGTTTAATCCTAAATTTATTTATGTTTTTTTGAAAACCTAATTAATTTCATGATTTAATTGTGTTTTATTGTGATTTTTTAGTGTTGATTTGTGTAGATCTGCTTGATTTGTTTGGTTGTTTGTTTTAAATTTGATTTTATGTTGTTTGAGTAGAATTAATGGAATGTTAGTAGAATTAGAGTGAACTGGAATTGTGGATTGTTGAGTGGATGTTGGAGCTAAGGGGAGGTGGAAGTGTGGAACGTAGATTATTCGGATTGAGGTGGCGGAGTTGGAATTTGAACTTAAAGGGAGGTGGAATGTTGATTATTCGGATTGAGGTGGCGGAGGTAGAATTTGATGTTAAAGGGAGGTGGAACATAGACGGTTTGAGATGGCGGAGGTAGTATTCCAAGTTAAACGAGAGGTGGAAGGTAGATTATTTGGATTGAGGTGGCAAAGGTAGAATTCCGAGTTAAAGGGAGGTGGAAGGACACGAGGTAGATTATTTGGAGTGAGGTGGCGGAGGTAGATTATTTGGAGTGAGGTGGCAGAGGTAGAATTTGAAGTTATAGGGTGGTGGAATGTAGATTATTCGGAGTGAGAGGGTGGAGGTAGAATTTGAAGTTGAAGGAAGCTAGAATGTAGATTATTCGGATTGGGGTGGTGGTGGTAGAATTCGAAGTTATAGGAAGGTTGAATTTGAACGTCTATATGGATTAAGGTGGCAGGGGTGGAGTTCGAAGTTGAAGTTGAAGTGGCAGAGGTAGACCTCGAAGTTATCGAGAAGTAAAATTTGAACGGAGTTTATAAGGATAAGGTGGCAGAGGTGGAATTCCAAGTTAAAGGGAGGTGGAACGGAGTGTTTGGATTTAGGTGACGGAGGTGGAATGTGAAGTTAAAGGGAACTAGAATGTAGATTATTCGGATTGAGGTGATGGAGGTAGAATTCGAAGTTAAAGGGAGGTAAAATTTGAATGTAGTTTTATATGGATAAAGGTGGCGGGGGTAGACTTTGACATTATAAGAGGTAGAACGTAGATTATTCTGATTGAGGTGCTGGAGTTTTAATTCGCAGTTAAAAGGAGGTGAAACTTAGATTGAAAATATTAGGTGGGTGAATTAGATTTCCCTCTGTCCCGAATCCCGATCATTTTTTTCACCTTTGTTTTATTTTTCGTGAAGGGTATTTTAATTAAAGTTAAACAAATGATTCAAGTAGAGGAGGGAGTATCCGAGCAATACAATAAGGTAAGCTAAGGAAAAAAATTGAATTTTTTTTAATTAGAAGTAGTGTAGCGTATTTTTCTTTGTGCACACGATCTCGCTGTGGTCTTAAAATATCGGTCAGTACTCAGTAGTCAGTACCCTAATTCGTGACCGAATTTCAAGATTTTGAAGTTTATTTTGACTACATTTTACTCATTTTTTAGGCGATAGTGCGCGCTTTCGACTCAACCGAGTTTTAATCCTATGGGATCCCCTACTAACCACCTTTGCATCACCACTGAGTGATTGTACCATAGGATATATAGTTTATACATTAATGTCAAATGAGATGGTGGGTAGATGTTTAACAAGTTGTGTGGCGCTTGTAGCTTTGTGATTATCAGAAAATGATTAATTTATGTACATAAAAAATGGCTTAGCATCATGTGTAATTATTGCCAACATGTAGTAGTTAGTGAATTAGTCTTCTTTATGGAGAGCTAACATGCTGTGTTGATTGAACTCTAATTTGGAGGAAATTATACGATTGACTTTGGGAATTTTAAAATGGAGAGCTCTAGAGGAAAGTGGGATGGTCGGTTTCATTGTTCGGTTGCATTGGACGTAATGAAGACATTTTCATGATACAAGTTAAACACTTCCAATAGTAGTTACTATAGTGAAAGCTTTGGAAGTAAACATCTTTCTCCTTTTCCCTCACCTTTAATTGTAACTTGGGTTAGCGGATTCACTCAACACTTAGCCAACCGGTAATGACTAATGAGTACATACTACATAGTGTATTCTATCAGGGTGCTTACTTAAAAAGATGTTACTCGTATGTTACACACTCTATTAAACCGCATCCCTTATCGGATGCTTCATAGCGAATTTGCCAACATACTCTTAACTTGTATCGAAACAAAGGGCTTGATTTGTTACTGTGGGTTTTTAACTGTTGACTTGTTTGCAAAGGCAGCACATGCTAATTATTTGCTCACTCCAAATTCAGTTTCTTGTATATTGTTGATTGATGAGAAAAATTAGCAGTTATATACTTATATATGCAACATGAACGCGTGCATTTAACAGCGCAATAAATATGTTACAGTTTGCTTTCGTATTGGTGGAATTTTTTAAAGTTTAGTTTATCAGATGTGTAACTTAGCTGAAAATTGTTACTGCTTAGGTGTCTCTTTTTCATGGCTAATTGCTGACTGAATGACGTGTTCTATGTAGGGAATGAAACCGCCTTCGCCAGAGTTAATGGCTAGTTTCAACAACTTCAGTGCACGTTCTTCTCAAGTACAGAGCCCTTATTCTTCTGCATTTCATAGTCCGATCCCATCCTACCAAACAAGCCCATGTTCCTCTGCACCACAAAGCCCAACCCACAACAACAACGATCCTCGATCCAACCCGTTTTCCTTTCTTTGCAATTCAATCCCTTCACATCTGCCATCTCTTCGGATTTCAAACAGTGCCCCTGTGACCCCTCTATTATCATCACCAACATCGAAAAACACTCCTAAGCAGCAATTCAATTTCGAGACTATGGCTAAAGATTCTATGTCGTCATTTAATTATCAACTGTTTGCTGCTTCTGCCCCGGCAAGTCCTACAAGGCGTAGGAACTTTAACGAGTTTACCCCACCTACCATACCGGAATGTGATGAATCTGATTGCTCGACTATTGATTCTGGTCAATGGATTAGTTTCCAGAGATTTGCTAGACCATCTGTCCCGAATTCCCCCACATTTAATTTGATCCGACCGATGGTCCAGCAGATGTCACTTCAAGACGGGACCGAGGAAAGAGCAATTGCTACAAAAGCCGAGGCAGTGCAGGTCACACCTTGGGAAGGCGAGAGGATTCATGACGAGGCTATGGATGATCTTGAACTTACTCTTGGAAGTGGTCCCTCTAGGGCCTAGGGCATAAGATTAGTGTTGCATTGTTCTGTGTTCAATCATATTCAAAAAATGGGTCCGTGTTTGTCAGACGATATATTGGGTTCGGATATAAAGCACTCAATCGACATAGTCACTGAAGAATTCCGCTCCAGTGCAGAGACAATTTGATTCGAGGTTCGGACGACAGAAATCCGAACCATGTGTGCATAAGATTTACTTCATTGTCAAATGTGGCGATGACGGATTTGTTAAATCACTAGATTGTTGCAGCTGAATTGAGTTTCTTCCCAGAAGACTGTTGTACTTGATGCAAGTCAGTGTTGAAGGTAGGAAGAGTGAATGCTGATAAAAGTGTCATTTTTCTATATACTGTTTATTGTGTTTATAGGCATATAAGGGTAAATTATTTATTTCTATATTATGTCTGGTAAAATATTTATTCCGGAACAATGTTATTTTCTATCTGATTTGTCATTGTATTCTTGTCTGTATGGCTGTATTCTTATAAAATCGATTGATTGTATTATGAAAACCGTTTTGCTTCGCTCGTTCATTCAGCTAATTTCGATCATTCTAGATACAAAGTATTATTACCCGGTGTCAGCATGAAACATAACTTGAACAAGTTAGACAACCCGGAGTTATTACTAACGACTAACAAGCATTAATTAGGGTTAGAAATCTGTACGGAGTAATTGGAATCATCTCACACTAGTAGGTTGTACCGGTCTCAAGATAAACTTGACGCATTTCAAAAGGTTCATTTTCGACATGTCCTCTAAACGCGGTTCACACAAATAAAAGAAATTGTTACAATGACAGACTACAATAAGGTGTATACATGTCCGAGTGCCGAGTGTCGAGTGTCCCACACGGGTACGCAAGGATATTAGAAGAGTCGGAGTAACAGTTTACAAGCAGTCAAAATGATGGTCTTAATATGAATAGGTGTTACAATGACAGACTACAATAAGGTGTATACAATTGAACATGATCACTGCCATAATCTAAGGGAAGCCATAGAAATGACATAATTACAGCAACTTACATTACAAGCTCCTTCGATCTTGTTATCTTACAGAGCTCGGGATTAACATGGCAGGTTCAAACTAAGCTTTCCGAAACAAATCTAAGAGATCATCTAATAAGAGATTATCAAGTTATCAGTTATCACCTTACTGCTATCGGCCGCTTTTTAGAACTCCTCAGTTCACAAGATGATAAGCAGCTTTTCAAGGGAGAACGTAGAAATAATGAAGACGCTGACAGTTGCTTCTGTCGCATTGAGATTGAGGATAGACAGCTGAATGCATTTCTCAGTTTTTGCTTGTCGTTATCATACGTTGCCAAACTTGTGCCTTCTTGAGGCGAGTTTACCCTCAATGTATCAGGGAGTACGCAGTTGCATGCGGATCCTGTGTACAAGAAAAACGTTTCATAATTAGAAAACTGACTAACCATTTAGTCTCTCAAAAGATGGTCTCAAGTTATAAAACCCTACTTATATACCCATTACCCCACTAACTCGGAAAAAACACGACTCCATGAATATTTGCGTAAACTGAGTGCTCTAACGAAGAAAATTGAAAGCAATTCATCAAAACCCCCCCAATAAATCGCACCTATCTTAGCAAGCCGATTAACCCATTTGGGGATTTTCTTTCCAGTAAGCATGTAACACACATCCTTACAGAAATGGTTACAGTTTTTGACAATCAAATGGTATGAGTCGCCGTTGTAGCTTGCTGCGTGCTGCTCCATGAACTCTCTCACTTGTTTTGCATCTAGGCATGTTGTTCCAATAAATATTGATTTTCTGAACTTAAAACCTGGACATTGCCGAGGTTCAACCTCAAAAACGCCACTGCTTGGATAGTCATGAGCTCCAAATGCGTATTCTACTCCATGAACTGTCAAAATTAACAGAAGCGATTCTGTTGTCAGGGCTATATTCTACTTCATTAATAATCACATTATGAAGAGGGTAATCTCAGCCAAATAGGACTGTTATACAAACAGTGATCGCTATGCTATTAGGGAAATAGTGAAAGTGTTAACGATATATAAAAATCCAGAGAGACAGAAAATCGACAAATACTCCTGGGTTCACAAAGAATGCTAATCTCTCCCTAATATTTCGCACAAATTCTCATTTCAGACGGTCTTAACTTGAGACGAGAAAAATGTCACCATTTGATAATAAAAAGTGACCTTTACTGATAAAAAAGAACTAAAAATTATCACTTTCTAACGAAAAACTGACGGTAACTTTTTCTCGGGAAGTGTTCATATTTTATCGTAAAATGGTCACATTTTATCGTCTTTGACTTAAGACGGATACCAGCCTGAAGATTTGGAAAAGGTGGAACCCAAGAAAGTTACTCATCAAATATCGAGAATTATATGAGATGGTGATATGCATATAACCAAACCATTTAATATTGTATTCCTTTAATAGCAGTGTCCTCGCATGGTTGCAAAACGAGCATCTCACACAAGACTCGCTGTTTATCAAATGAAAGAAATGTCAAATCAAATGAAGGCTTAACACAAATGTCAGACAAAGGATTCGGAGTACTGAAACGCATGAGAGTGTTTGACAACATATAGCATGGATGCAACTGGAGTATGAAATCTTACCTTCGACGCCAGAGTGAAAGATACCAAGGCCAGCCCAATAGAGATACCCGTTCATGGGAGTTAGATCGTAAACATTGAGATAAACGGGAGTATTTCCTGAATCAGAGCTAGAGGCCTTTGCTTTTGGAAACAAACAAAACCTTGTGGCAGTTTTGCCCCTTAAGCGCAGAGGCACAATACCCTTCCACACTTTCTTTATTTCCAATTTCATTTTTCGTGATGTAGCAGTATCCTAATGTCCCCACCGCAATTTATGATCTGCACACGCAAACAACGAAGAAGTAGTTTTAGAAACCACTGATACGTTATCAATGAGAAAGGTCAAGTATATAAGGTCGATGAAAAAGGTCGAGGTGAACACGTGCTAAATTTAATCATAAATGTGCTCTTGAAAATTCTTATGACGGTCCTAATACGAAACAAATCAAACGACGCTTATTATTTATTTTTTTCCTCATTGCCTTTATATTCTTTTAAAATTAATATCAGAGGAATGCTGATGCCAAGTACGAAAAGTACTTTCATATGCATCTGTTATACTTCGTATGATTCTTAATAGTAAAGTTTTGTTACTTCTAGAGGAAATAAAGGTCGGACATACGAAATGAAAAGTACTTACACTATGCCCTCAGAACAACGAAAAGACTATAACAAAGCCTTACTCTCAAAAGACTACAACAACATATTGCAACAAATTCAATGAACATCGAAAACAAGTTGATAGTAAATACTGAGAATGTAACCCTAAAATTTGACTGAATCAAAATAAGAGAAGAAAATCAGAAAATCTGCATACTCAGTTGCTGAGTTGTGTAATGAGTAAATGAGTAATGACTAATGAAAAAAGTGAGTGGTACTGATCACTGAAGATATGTTATCAAACTGCAGTACCAAACATATGGTATGTCTGAACGAACCCATGCTTCCATTGGAGACATCGTCTGATACAGTCAAACGGACCATATGCTATGTCTGCAAAAACCCTAGTCCCCAATGAGCTAGCTAAAATGTCATCAATCATTCAACCGAATACTATATTTGGCCTCCTCTATTAACTGGCTTTTCTAAAAAGTTTCCATCTTTTGGAAAATTAATATTTGATCTTCTTGACGAAAATATTACTATTAGCCTAAATTCACCCCCTGAACAAAGATTTCGTTCAACAAAGAAAAGAACAAGACGAAGATAACATACCCTAACTAGTAACTACAAATACTACCCCTCCATCTTATTTATGTTGTCCGCATTTGACTTTGATGATCAAAACTCAAAAGATACCAACTTTGACCGATATTTTCCCTAATTATACTATTGACACAACTCAAAAGTCACAACTTTGACAACCTCATCTCAAAGTTGACAACCTCATCTCAAAATTGACAACGATTGACCTCCAAACCCAAATGGGATAATATATTTGGCATTCGAGTTAATAATAATAATAATAATTATCCGTCATTAAGCTTAGAGCATGTAAAAGGTAACACCATACCGAAAACAAAAAAAACACAAAAAAAAACATGTAATTGATGCTTACCCTTTAAAGGGCATTGAAATTTATTCAAGTATTATAATAAGTCAGGCCAAGAATAGTAACATTCAAGTACACAACAACTGGCAGTGACAGGTCAGACAAACATGTTATCAAATTATCAATCAAGTGTCAACCAAGAACACCAACTACAAGTGCTCCACACGTTCATGGGTTCATCAACCATCATTAACAGTTAAAACATCCACAACAATGCTGTCTGGCCACCCAACTTTCCGACTGTCGGTGGAGCTAGGCGAGGGCTAGCAAGGGCGCTCGCCCCCAATCCCAGTAAAGGATGAAACTTTCAATGTTTTTTTGGTCAAAATTTCCAAACTTTTTTCGGGTTTCCCTTATATCATTATTCATTCTCCCATACCGAGTTCAAATCCCGGCTCCGCCACCAAATTGAGCACAACAACAACCACAACCAAATGATTGGATCCTAATGCATGGAGCACAATTTCCAAATATTCACAAGCTTACTAAAATACCCTCAATTATTAACAATGCAAACATAACTACAGTACAATGCTACAGCAATTACAAGATCAAACAGTGGCGGGTTCAATTCCCGCTGTAAGTTCAAATCCTGGTTCCGCTACTGAGGTCAAACTAGCAAAAAGGTTCTACATTTGCATAATATCCCAGATCTATATAAATATAACTACATTGTTAATGACACACTTAAAACTACATTGAACTAGCAAAACAAAACAAAACACAAAAAAATAAAAATAAAAATAGAGAAATTTTGGGACTTACATAGAAATAATGGGAAGAGATGCTGCTACAAATGGAGAACACATTACTCCATCAGCATTAGTTATGTTGAAAACATAAGAAAAAGGGTATTTTAGGAATTTGAAACTAATTTAAATTAATGTGAAAAAATGGTAACAATGTGTATTTTTTTGGGCAAAAAAAAGTTGGGATGTAAATGTTTGGGTTATTGAGAGAGGAACTTATTTAAGGTTTTCCTTGTTTATGTCCACAAGTACAAGAAAGTTTATAGAAATAATAGGATGATTAATTAAGTAGATTATAATATTATATGAGTGGACACCTAATTTAATTCCTAAAGTAGCCTTGTTGAAAATGAGCTAATGACAATTAAACACTTGCTAAGTGATATGGATTTGAAAAAGTGCAATCATTGAAAAAAATATATAAAAAGAACTTTAAAATCCATTTAGAGTATAGACCATACTTGAAAAATGGACCAAAGTTAGAAAATGTTTTTATTTTATTTTTGGGGCTGAGTTGCGGACTGCGGTTATGGAGAGGAGAATAGTTCAATTTATAAATTTGAAAAGATTTCGTTAATGTTTGACCTAACTTTTTAAGTGTTTTTGGACTCAAAAACACTTTTTGACCAAACACCACAATAATTTAAAAGCTAAAAAACGCTTCTCAAAAGCTAAAAAGTTTCTTTTTGTCCATAAAATTAGAAGCACCAATTTGGTGCTTCTAGTTTTTAAAAACTTCTTTTAAAAAATTAAGCTCAAGAAATGAAAACTCATTTTTAAGAATTTAGGCCAAACATGCTCTTCATTCTAAAATTAATTTATAACAGATGAAGTAAACTATTGATTGAGCTTTTTTTTTTGTGTGTTTTAGAGACTAATATTCTCGTTTTTTAAATCATATTGTAACATTTTGCCTTGGAAATTGAAAATTGAAGTTTAATAAAAAAAAAAAAAAAAATAACACCAAGGACAAGTAATTAATCACGGTTTTTATACATCACAAAGAAATAGAGAAAAACAACAATGATTAACCAATTTGATGAGATGTAAAAAGTAGGAATTAGGAATCAATCCTAATCTACATTTTCAAAAAGTAACTAGTGATGTTGATTAAGACTCAATTTTTTATGTCAATTTTTTATTTGTTTCTTTTTACTTCCTACTTCTTGGAGGATTGTATTTTTTTTATTTATTTAGAGAACGATATCTCCATTATGCATACGGGGGCTCTCAATCCAGGTCTAAGTGTAACTCTCATCGCCTTAGTTACTTGTTTACCTTTGATTAAAGTATTTTCACAAAAAAAAAAAAAAAACGGTAAAAGGAAACAAATGACCAGGTCAAATAGAGTATTGATAATGCTCAAAGGTTGAAACTTGTAAACGTATAAAAAGTTGCCATTAGTTAATTACATGGGTATTTGAGTGTTCAATGCGCGCGATATTTGCTTATTTTAAGTCAAATAAACTAAATCACAGAGTCCATATGACATAAGAGATGTAATTAAGAGGGTGATATAGATTACTGATACTTGTTAGTTGCTAGTCTTGCTACCATCACCCGTTAACGCCTTATCATTGTCCTTACGCGACTTTTCTAAAGACGATATGAGCTCCAAACTGCGGTTGCAAAGTCATAAGCTGCATAGGAGCATGAACATACGAAGACGACAACTCGATACACCATTGTTGCATTATCATTGCTAAAACAATCCTTGATTCAACCAAAGCCAAGTTTTGTCCAACACAAACTCGTGGTCCTAATGAAAAAGGGAAGAACGATGCTAAATGATTTCGAGGTTCCGAAAATCTCATGGGATTAAACTTGTTTGCATCTTCTCCCCATATCTTAATGTCATGATGAACTGCTGTCATGGCTAAATACAATTGTGTTTCAGCTGGGATTAGTAGATCTTTGAGCTTCACATCTTTTGTTGTTCTTCTTTTTAGCATTACTGCAGGAGGGTATAGCCTCATTGTTTCGTTGAGTATCATGTTTATCTGTTAACAAATCGAGTTTTGTTTGATCAGTGACGGAACCAGAATTCATCAAGCATGACTATATTGATTAATATTCTTACTCGAAAGGTTTCTTGGCTCTCCCTCGGCCAGTCTCATTCTTTTAATTTACGCGATCATTTAAAATTTTCTCACATCTTTTAAAAAGTTTTGCAAATCAATTGGAAGGAAAATAAATTTTAAAGAATTTCTTACAAAGGAATAAATTTCGAATTTCTTTTAGAAAACCTTTTTTTTTGTCTAGCTTATTACGGTTTACAATAAGAGTTTTGGTATTGTCGTTATAGAATGCAACAAACAATATGAAAATTTTCACTTTTCTTAAGAAAAAATAGCATAAAAATGTGCTATTAATAAATGATTAGAAGCATTGGTAAGGGTATGACTAACAACTAGATATCATATTTTTGTCTTAATAATTTCGATGCATGTTAGTTTAGTTTAACTCATTCTTGAAATTTCGGTTCGTTCTTGAAAAAATTATAGAAATGTTTTTTTTAATTAACTCTATGCCGACTAAGCATATAAATGTGCTATAAAAATTATGAGTTTTAGTATAAAGTTTATGAGTTTGTTCACTTAAACATTAAGCTCAAAAACTTTACATATAAGCTCAATTAAATTTGAGTTTTTACTTAAAAATTTTTAAATATAACTTACAAAGCTTTAAAAATCAGAAGATATACACAAAAGCTCAATTATAAATTAAATATGATGTAATACATCCGATGTATAATTTTTTCTTTTCCAAAAAAGTGTTATTATTCTATCAATGAATGAATCAGTAAGTGGATTATACATCTGATGTACTACCACAGATAATATAGTTTTTGAGCTTTACAATAAAGTTTTTGAGTTTAGTATTAAAAATTATGAATTTTACTATAAAGTTTTTGAGTTCATTAATTTGAATATTAAGCTCAACAAAATTACAATAAAACTCAAAAAACATCACATATAAGATTTATAATGTAGTTTATAAATTTTAAAAAGCTCGAAAAAAATACACAAAAACTCAAATTTATACTAGTCTGAGGTAGTACCTCAGATGTATAATCCTTTTTCTCTGAATGTTTAGTAGCATTAGTAAAGCTATGATTAACAACTAGATACTTCATCATATTTTCGTCCTAGTAATTTCAATTTACTTTAATTCCAGTTTTAATTTATGTCTTACAAGTTCAGTTCAATCAGTTTCAGTTTCAGTTTAGGTTTAGGTTTAGGAATAAACCTTAATTTTATATAATTAAGAAACTAAGAAAAATGACACTTACAAGTTTAAACTCATTGATGTTATGAGATGTAGGAAGACCATTAACACCAATAACTTGAAAAACCTCATCTCTTGCCTTTTCTTGCCATTCATGATGTGTAGCAAGAAGAACAAGTGCCCATGTTAATAGATTAGCAGTTGTATCTTTCCCTGCAAAATAAAATGTCTTGCATTCTTCGATCACTTCATCGATCGATAATAAGCATTTTTCTTTCGTATTATTATCGTCGTCTTTCGTTGTCATAAACAAATTTAGCAAATTTCTTGAGTTTTCTCTTGAGGTGTTGGTTCTTTGCATCAATGTTCTTATGGCCTCTCGAGTTTCATAATCTAGCTTCTTTCTCTCCTTATTTCTTTTTGTTGGTAAGAACCTACAAATTTGTCACACATTATTAATGAAACAATTTCAATTAAATGCTTAAACACAACCCTGAGGGCCGTATTTAACATTACCTGGCTATATTTATACGGTTATTAATAAAACAATTTCGCTCTTATCATAAAAAGAAAGTACTAATATATAGTCATATAGAGTACTATATCATTGAACAATTTTGCTTAATCCATGGTTGTTAGTTTTGTTATTATGAATTGACATTTTAATTATATCTATAAAATAAAATTTTAAATTTAATTCATTGATTTTGGTATACCATGACTCCATGAGCGAACAATTTGAAGGTACATCATATGTGACATGATTCGAAATTGTAAAGTCTATTTTACGAGTTTTTTTTTCCTATTTCATACTTTGCTATAACAAATTTGTAGTCAGATTTATTAGACACTCGACAAAAATAAGTCTCGATAAAGTAAATGAATATATAATCTATGGTGAACACAAATTCAAACTACTTACCTAAATCCAGGGATATAGACACTCCTAAGAGCAAGAGAGACCAAATGCATTTGTTTTTCTTGCAATTCAAAAATCCGTTTTCCTTCTTCATAGCTACTACCAAACGCAGTTACAGAAATAATATCTGCACTTAGATTATGAAGTTCATGATTAACTTCGAGTTCGAATTCCTCTCTTCCTCTACCTATCTCCTCCCATCTTGTTAACGTCTTACTTGTACTTGCAACAATGTCCGGTATCCAACTCTGCATACAACAACTATCTTTATCAACAAACTCAATAAAAGTACGGAAAATTCACGCGGTACCCTTGAGGTTTGACGTTTTGCACGATATGCCCAATTTTTACATCCGCGAGGCCATAACTCGTGTTTACGAACTCAGAAAGTGATGATTTTTTTTTTCAAACCGATCATCTTTCCGAGAACTACGACTTGAACAAAAAAATTATCGAATTTGGAACTCGTGACCAAGAGATATGGTCATTCAAAGTTTTTTCGATAAAAGAAACTTTGAAATACAAAAACTCCTAGCCACGATATCCGAATACGACACTTTTTTTTTTCAAATCGTAGTTCTCGGAAAGATGATCGATTTGAAAAAAAAATCATCACTTTCTGAGTTCGTAAACACGAGTTATGGCCTCTTAAACTTTTTCGGATAAAAAAATTGGGCATATCGTGCAAATTGTCAAACCTCAAGGGTAGCACGTGAATTTTCCGATAAAAGTATTGATAACTAATATTTTTTCTTTCCGGTTTTATCTCTAATTAGAATCGTAAGATTGTGTTATGATTTATGATTACCCTAACTCAACTAATATATTGTCCTGCAAGCTCTTAGGTGCAAAATGTAGGTTTTATGCCAAATTAGTAGTTTTGAGCAAGTAACAATAATAAATATTTCGCAAATTAGCTAGTTTATTTAACTTTATTATAAAATCACTAACTATCTCAGTAAAAACTCATAACTGGAATTAAATCCCCCCAAGCTATTACTACTTTCGTTGCTAATATTTACCAATACCCAAAAAAAAAAATTACTGCTTACAATAGCTAATCATACACAGCTAGTTTTATTAAAGACATGACAAAATTCGTCTCTTTAGAGAGGCCTCTCACAAAGAGCAAGTGAAAATGCAGGTGGGTAACAAGAAGTAAGAGGTTATGAGAGGTCACAAGCTGAAGACGGTCACAAGCAAGATGAATTGCTGTTTTATAGTTAAAACGGGTCAAGTACTACACTGTATAGATAGCTAGACAAAGTTCCGTTACTTCATAAATAATACTATGAATTATTTTGTCTTCATCTATACAAGTAGATACGGAGTAATAGTTAATCCGTTTTAGCTATAAAACCGATGTCTTTGTAAACAAGATTCATATAAGAAAATAAGTTGGTAGTCGTATACCTTGACCCGCTCCATATTAAAAGCTTGATTAGCAATCCGACGATGATAAGCCCATTTATCACCTTCAAGCCCAACAAGCCCATACCCAAATAACATCCGGGCTAAAGGATTATGCTTTACTTTCTTAAACGACCCGTTTGTATTCGTCAAAACTTCCCGTATCATATCCGGGTCGGATAAAGCAACCATGGGCCTAACCCCAAACCAATATAAAAACGTCTTTCCATATTGGGCCGACCATTCGTGGTAAAAAGGCATGACCCTGTGACATATATCGTGGTTTAATAACGATTCATTATCGACTGTTAAATGTTGTATTGGCTTGGATTGAACTTGAGCGTACATACGTCTAATTTCACTTGTGTTACCAAAGATGGGACGGTATGGAGGGCCTACTATGCCTTGTTTTTTGAAACTGCGACCTATTGTCCATGGTACCCATAAGATTATGTGGACGAGTTTTGCAAGGATTAATATTAGTAGGATGGATGATGATATTAGGAAGAATTGCATCTTTTATAGAATAGAAGATAAATTTAAGATGGATGTTGCATTTTTGAGTAAGGAAAATAAGAGTATAGAGTTGATTGTAGTAGTTCATATTGCTTCAAGGTTTTAATAGTCACTACCCACTAGTGGAGTAGTGGGTTGGTTATTTGGTAGGAAACTATTGACTTCTTGTAAAGTTGTACTAGTTGAGGTATGAGATATCCAATAAACTACACATTTAATTTTATCTTTCTAACCAAATTCTCATTAAAGACTGAATAATATCAGTCTTTTCAAAAAGTTAAACTTTTTATCATTATTTTCACGACAAATGTGACCATCTGACGAACAAAGTCTTGTTGGTTAGAAAATGGTACTATTTACATTTACTCTTAAATAGGCCACCTTTACTACCTTTTTTAAAAGACGAAATATGTCCGTCTTCAGTAAGATGTCTTGAGCTAAACTTAGTGGAACATGACATCCAACAAGCCTATAATAACTTATTAACGTCATTTTTATTAGACTACTACTCAGGTACGGAGTAATTAACATTTTTCTTACGTCTCTTGTTCACTATCTTTTAGCGTATAATACTACATAAGTATTTAATTTTATATTATCCTAATGTAAAACGGTGACACCAAAATGCGGTATCGATTAAAAATAATTTGACAAAACTAGCCACTTTTTTCTTAAAAGGAAACAAAATTAGAAAACACAACATTTTAACTAAACTTTATACAAAAAAAAAAAAAACCATTTAAACTTAACTTTGCAAACAAAAGTTACACACAACGTAAATCATCTCATATCACATAACATCGGTCACGAAAGCCGAAAAGGATTACTCATTGTTGTCGACGGTAAATTATATTTTTCGAAGCGAAAATATTATATTCCGGGCGTAATCAAGAGTCAAGAGACATTATCGATTAACATTTTCAGATTATTTCATAGCTCTCCATTGACGCCATGGATAATTCAGGCATGTCTGATTAATTTCCTCACTTTTAACTCTTTATTACTATTTTGTTTCATTATCCAGTAATTATCGTCATTTTTACGAAATTTGATATAATCGCTGAAATTATTTATATTTTCATTGTTTACGATGTTTGATTCTACTGGTTTATATCGATTATCGCGCATTTTATAGATAATTTTGCATTATATTGCGTTATTTAGTACGAAATTTGATATAATTGCTGGTAATTTCTACTTTTATCGTTTATGATGTTTAATTTTACAGTTATACATCGATTATCACACAATTGTGCTTAATTATGAAGGTTTTGGTGAGATTTTAACCGTATAGTTTTGTTTTATGGATAATTTTACATTATATTGTGTTAGAACTTACGAAATTTGATATATTTGCTGGTAATTTCTGTTTTTATTGTTTTTGATGTTTAATTCTACTGTTATATATCGATTATCGCGCAATTGTGCTTAATCACGAAGGTTTTCGTGTGATTTTAACTGCATAGTTCTGTTTTATGGATAATCTTGAGTTATAGTGTGTTAGGATTTCGAAGTGCGATTACTAGTTGTGTAATTGAGCTTATTTGTGTTTAAATTGGTGAGATGATAAGTTAGTTTGTCAGGAATTTAGTGGATACTCTCTCAGTTTCGATGAGTTATTTACATTTGATCTAGTAATTATCGTCATACTTGCGAATTTTGGTTTAATTGCTGAAGTTATTGCTATTTTATTGTTTACATTGTGTAGAACTAATATTATGTATTGATTATCGCGCATTTATCCTTAAGAGTAAAGGTTTTGGACGATTCTACCATATCGGTCTGTTTTACGTGTAATTTAGATTATATTGTGTTAGAATATGGAAGTGTACGATTACTAGTTGTATAATTTGTGTTTTAGGGGAAGTACGAGTTTCACTGACGGATATTGTTGCCGTTTTGTGCTTGTTTGAGTTAATTTAGTGAACTGATATCTTAAGATTGTGAAGAGTTAAGTATAAATTCTTGTGTAAGGCGGCCTTCCGCACTATGTTTGTGAAACGGATTTAGTAACTAACTTTTTATTTAAATGGGACATTATATATGTATTAGTAGATCTGTGTTACACAATGTTTGTGTAAGGCGACCTTACATGAGAATATCATGGACTCATAGAGTTAACTAGTTAAGTGAATACTCCCTCAGTCTCGATCATTTATTTACATTAAATTTTGGCTTAAAGGCCTAAGCTGGAGGATGAGACCTTTTTGGCTATTGTTTCTGGATGCCGTGTGGGCTAACCTAGTTTTTACTTCTATGAAAGTAGATGGCCAATTTGCATATTTAAATGTACTCACAAAATAGGAGGTAAACAAATGATCGGTACATCCAAAAATTGTTCTAGCTTGTGTCTCCATTTGGCATGTGCTAGTTTTGTAGGTATTTAACGATAACAATGGTTTTGTACGCCTTCATATTGCAATGGTTAAGATAAGTTTGGTGGTTGATTTGTGAGTTTTCGTGGTACGTTTTTGTTTATTAGGGAATACACATGACTCGACGGTGCCACCGGTTGAAGGTGTAGCAGGAGGAGGGACGTCGTATGGATGGAGTGATGGTGCTTCTGTTCCTTCATTTGCGTTGAAAGGGGCCATTGATCCCTCAGAAGTTCCATCTTCTGAATTACTGCATGTTTGGTGCATGCCTAGTACTGCAAATGTTGGGTCACAGGAAATGCCGAGGCAATTGGAGCCTGTACGTATGTCCAAGCCTATTTTGTTTTGCTCGTTAGGTCACAGGAAATGTCGTGTTGAGACTAAAGGAAATGAAGGAAGATATTATGATGTTTGTGCTCTCATTTAAGCTCTTGCTATTTTGTAGATGAATCTGCTAGCTGCTAGAAATGAGAGAGAAAGCGTTCAAATTGCTTTACGACCAAAGGTTTCTTGGGGTAGCTGCGGTGTTGCAGGAACAGTACAGGTGCAGTGTAATGACCTAACCTCTGCCTCTGGTGATCGGTTAGTTTTTGAATGTTTTCAATTCTTTTTGGGTCCTTCGGCTATTGTTTGATATTTTCTTTTCTGTTCTAGTTAGTTTGTTAAGGTCTGCTTTGAGGTTCCATGCTGTCTATATTCAGGTTGGTTGTCGGCCAATCTTTGAAGATCCGGCGTGTTACTCCCGTTTTAGGAGTTCCAGATGCTCTTGTGCCTCTAGACTTGCCAGTCTCTCGCATTAGCCTGTATCCTGGGTATCTTTTTTTATTGCATGGTGTTTAGTTGGAACACATTTGTAGCTTATAGGGAAAAATTAGTTAAGCTCAGCATATTGTTTCTCTTTTCTAATGGTAACTCTTATCATCATTGCAGAGAAACAACTTCGTTATGGTTTTCCATTGATGTGCCGAGTGACCAACCTCCAGGAATATATCAGGGAGACATTCTTGTTCTTGCAGTCAAGGCCGATGCACCGTGATAACCTGCTCCTGCTAACTCAGTTAATTTTTAGTATAATTGAGAACAATTGATATTGGTGTACACATATCTAGTTATCATTATAAAAATAAGTATTCTGGCTATCTAAATTCCATTTTCTTGCACTTAAATGATATATTATTGGCTGTCACAGATCTGCAACGTCGTGCCTGGGTAAAGCTGAAAAGCGTGATCTTTTCCGAGAATTGAGTACCTGTCTGGAGATCATGGAAACAGTTAATCATAATTCAGTAGATGAAATGGTGAAGTTGTATATATATTACTGTTCAATACTTCAATAGTTCAATTTCATTCTTGGTCCATTCGGGTTCATAATTATTTGCTTTCTCATGGTGTCTTATTTGCATATTTTTTATATAGATTAACAAAGCAAAATCTGTGACTTCAAATCTGAATCGAGTTCTTCTATCTCAATCATTTTCCGAGTTTTTAACCGATAATGGAGCTGCTGATATGATGGAGGAAGATTCTACTCTAAGCCGTTCGGTTCATGTAAAGATAAGCTTGACAATTTGGGACTTCACACTTCCAGTTACACCATCGCTTCCTGCTGTAATTGGCGTATCCTGTTTCTTAGGCTTTAAGATGTGCTCTTGTTGTTGTTATATGTTTCTTTGCTTTTGTTTTCCTTACAAAAATAGTGTGAAATCCTTCGCTGATAATGAAATTCGGAACTTCTATACTATTCTTATTTTAGTGGAGGGGACTGGGGAGGTTGAACACAGTCCTTTGCGAAGCCTTGTAAGTAACTCCTTTTAAATTCCAGACGCTTTTCTGTGAAGGACAAAGTCCACTATTACTCCAATGTTGGGTGAGACTCCATCTAGTTTGAGTAAGGGGTGCTGCATTGTGTGCTACTCACACATGTCTAATTGGAATGATGAACCCGCGAGTGCCTAACAGTGCTCTCTGGCACCAGGTTATGGATGTACTAGTGATAAGAGTTGCATCAAATAGACCCATTTGTATTGTTTTCATATTCGATGAATTTTAATCGAATTGACACGCTGCACCACCACACATTACCATTCACACTCTCCCTATTGTTAAGCGTCTAAACCTTTGTTTGGATACAAAAAGGATGTAAGGGGTAACAAAGGGTGGAGGAAAGGATGGATGAGGAACAATTTAATTTGGCTTGGAGGGAGAATAGTGTATCCTTTTCCTCCCCACATTTCCAAACTATTAACCCAACAATGGAAATTGATACTCTTAGGTAACTGTGGTTTCTTTTGTTTTATCTTTTATGGGTTTGCTTTGACAATATTAGCTCCACGCTTTGTGCATCCCTTTTGATATGAAAGTGTTTTCAAGTCTGTAAATCTGTTTTGTGATTCTTATAGAATTTTCATTTTAGTGGTAAGCTGTGCTAACTTAAGGATGCTGTCAGTTCATGACCATATCTTTGTCGTTTGGATCTTTCTTTGACTACTTCTCTAGATATCTGATACAGTCATTGAGGACCGATATAATGTGGAACATGGAAGCAGCGAATGGTTTGACACGTTGGACATGCACTTCAAATGGCTGCTTCAATATAAGATTAGCCCCTACTTCTGTAGATGGGGAGATAGCATGCGTGTATTGACGTATACATGTCCATGGCCTGGTACGTGATTTCTTCTTAACTATCATGAAACCTAGTTATTCCTTCACCAAGCAGTCAGTGTCTTGGTCATGGTCTGAAATATCTCTACAGTTTTGTGTTAAAGGCATGCCAATTTTTTCACATATCTACTTCTTGTGATAACATTTTTTTAATAAATGCTTTTTTTTTGTCTATGCTGTTACCACTCGAGTCTTGATTTTCCCTTAGATACTACTCAATATGTTTCTTAAGCCCAAGTTTATACGAGTTCACTTTTGGAGGTTGAACTTGGCGTTTTTTGGTAAGCCATTACAAACAAAAGTCAACATTGACTTGTGTTATATAACGGGCTGACGGGAGCATTTATATACATACCATGCTTGCGTCATTTGAAAAGAGAGCTTTGTGGTTGTTACAAGCTTAGATAGTTAGATTGTTATGTGAAAATTCCTTATGGGGCCTCATTTGAATATTTGGTCCAACGACGGTGATATTTTTCCCACAACTTTGTCCAAGCAAGGAAGTTGGGTTTATTAAAACAGAAAATCAAACAATGGAAATATGGAACAAAGTTGTTTGTAGTTATGTGGAAGATTTAAACACGTGGTGGGTATTGTTCAAGGGTGAAATGTGATGGGGAAACTTCAGACGCTTTACTTTGTAGTAAATCGACATGGTCAAAGAGCTATGCAAAGGTGGCTAACAGCATGATGAAATACAATAGCATTCAGTCGATGGGTTCATCATAGTTAATGGGGACATCTTTCGGAAGATTTGATTCTCATGGATGCTATAATAGAAAATCTTCCAGAATTTTACTCTTCTGCTTTATTCTTTCATTCAGAAGGGAAATTTAGGAATTTCATCCTAGCTGTGTTTTTTAATTTTAATAACACAAGTCTTACATAATGGTTGATTCCAAGGTTGAGATCTATTGTTGATGTTAACTTTCACAATCATCTTCTGGCACAGCCGATCATCCAAAATCAGATGAATATTACTCAGATCCAAGGCTGGCGGCATATGCTGTTCCTTATTGTCCAGTTGCATCATGGTATCCCTCATTAGTTCTAGTTCTATTATAAGTTGTTCACTGTTTATGCAAGGTGGATTTAAAACTGCATTTTCCATGTTGTGGGACAGTGGTGATGCTGCACCAAATTTTCTGCAGGAACAGGTCAACGTACTAAAGACAAAGGACCATTGGAGGAAAGCCTACTTCTATTTGTGGGATGAGGTGCTTGGTACTAAATCATTTATATTTTTCTGAAACTGAAATGGTCCAAGTTTGTAGGTATCAGCTTGATTAACACAATGCAAATTTTAGACTAGTAAAGACCATAAGCCACTAGATGCGTGGCAACTTGCAATAAGCTCTCTACCTCTTGAGACTACACGACTACATGTTCACCTATAAGTTGAAAAGCGCATTTAGCATAACCAGGAAAGAAGTTCCAAGACCATAGAAAGCTAGAATGTGCAAAGACAATGTTTTGTACAGGTGATAGGAGCCTTCTGAAAACTAAATGCATTGCCCAGCTTTTCTTTTTGCTTGGGTCATTCACTCCTCAGTATATTATCAGCACTTGAGAGTTACAGGGTCACATTATCTATTACTCACCACTCCTTTGAGGTAACAGATTGCATTGCCTAGTTGGCAAGCATTACCAGTTTACCTCCACTGCTAACAACTCCTGACCTACTAACCGGCACCATTGTGACTGTTGCTATCACCATCACTTTTGTGCAGGGCAACAGCTACTAACCCTTCTGGACCGCAAGCTTTCAGATTTGAAAGGCCTACAGTTTATCTCAACGTCGGAATCCACGACGAACACATCTTCTTAATTAAGTAGTGTAAAAGGACTTATATGCAGAATTATTTTAAAGGGGTGCTGATGAGGAAGATCAGGTGGGCTTTAATATTGGAGGAGGTGGAAGTAATCAATGTGATATCCGCAAATAAGTCAACAGCGATGTGCAACAGGGCTTGGGAGGGGTTAAGTGAAAAGGGGAGAAGAGGGAGAGTATGGTGGACTTAAGCTCTAAAAGGCTTAAGACATGAGGCAAAGGGGCCCACCTCGTACTGTTTTTGCATACAAGTTTATACTTCATTTTTGTGGATCTTAAAGAATCCTAAGTTGTAAAAGATTAAAAGTTCTGAACAATATGGGAACGAGATGAACATAATGAATAGAACTCATACAAAAAATATGAAAATTGCATAGTATTGCACCTCGCTAGCTTTGCCTTATCTATAAGGCGCACTTAAGTCACACCGAGGCGTTTTTGCTTGTGCCTCTTTAAGTCTTGGGTTCAAACTAAGTGGTGGACTCCCCATTTCTTATTGGCTGCTTATAGATGCTGGTTAGGGAATGATGGATTGATGTGGTAGTTAAGATTGCATTGGCTGTTGGTGGTAAGAGAAAGTGAGAAACTGTTGGAAGAGTGAAAAAGCTATCGATTGGGGGACTGGGATAACTGAATAGTTATTGGAAATTTGGAATGATAGACAAAGTTAAAATAAATACTGTCAGTAAACCAAGCAACTTGGTCAAGAGCGGATTCTATTTGCTTGTGCTTCTTTGATCAGTTTCATTCGTTTCCTTGTCACAGAGAGTCGAACAGACGACATTTGCACAACTTTAATCACGAGAGCAACCTTAAATTAGATGCATTTCTTCAAGAGAAGCCTTCTAGTGTTGCCTCTGATGATGTTGCTGGAAGTATTGTCCTAACCAATGAGAGTCGAACATCTGGCGGTTAATTGTTTTTTTAGTGGTTTTGGTTACTGGAAGTCGAAGAAACTATCAAAATGCCGGGAAACGTCTAATCATGCTTTTGCTAGCGTATAATTAAATTAACGTCTCCAAACGTCTAATCATGCTTTTGCTAGCGTATCATTAAATTATGTCTCCAAGATAACTTCTTTGTTGCATAATTGGCTCAGTCAGTATTCAAGTATCTTTTCTAAATCTTGGTGACAAGTCTTCCCTGAAAGCTGAAACGGTTTAGTCTTCTAAAGTGACATGTATTTGTAAAGTTGTGAGGGAACACCGCTTTTGAAGCCTAGGCACAGGGCAAGCCTAGGTGAACTAGTGATAGGAAGTTCACAGGGGAGGCAGAGGGGGAAGAGGCAAACTTCTTAACCGAAAAAGTGGCCCTTCACACCAAAAGTCTATATATGTGAATTATGCATTATTAATTTGAGATTTTGAGTATGACAAAATGTCGGTGCTATAGACAAAAAAAGGTTCACGATTTTTAGTAGGAAAAAAAAATTATTTCTAATTTGATTTGGTACCAAGAGGTGCTGACTGCTGAGCAGTGACAACTAGTTTCTTTGCCTTTTGCCTGAAGAAAAACTTTACTGTTATGCATTTATTACTAAAAATTTATAGTGCATGCATTATAGAATCTACTAGACAAATATATAGATAAAGCTCGTATATCTGACTTGATTTGCAACTATATTTACTGACAGCCGCTGAATGTGGAGCATTTCAACTCCATACGTAGAATGGCCAGTGAGATTTACGCTCATGCTCCAGATGCCCGTGTTTTAACTACTTACTACTGTGGTACGGATCTATTTCTGTACATATCTAACTTTGTTCATTTTTTTTTTCTCTTATTTGATACATTTTCTGTTGGGTGTTAACGGAGGCCAAATCTGGCTGTTTTTTTACCATCCACGCAAGTAACGGTCATGTAATCAATTGGAAATTGCAGCGAATGTGTTAGGTGCGTCTGAATTTGTTAGGGCATGTAGGGCTAAAATGGCACCGAACCTAAATACTGCTGATAAACGGGGCACTGGACAGTCACTAATGTTCTTCAAAAAGTTGACTGTAAAGAGAAGTGTAAAATGAGAAACATAGAACAATAAGTTTTCTTTAATAACATGGCCTTATATTGTAATTACGTAGACCCGGGGAATCTTTGAGCCGTGACTCGCCGTTTATTGCTCATTATTATACCAAAAAAAATAGCTATAAAGATGAGACGTTCCTTAGTTGTAAACTTGTTTTTGTCTTGTTTTTCATAGTTTGGGGTGTCTTCTGGGGGTGGGAATGAGAGGTAAGGGAGAGGAACATTTCAGATTATGTTTGTTAGTGTCTAGTTGTATTGAAGCTGCTACCAATTTTCATTCCTAAACATCAGTAGGTGCTCTATATTTTTTGAGATTTTGTATCTCTTCTTTGACTTGTAAACATAGCTACCGCTTTCTTCTCAGCAGCATCACATCCGCACTTATAGTGTGCTGTGATTCATTAAACTGCTGCTGTTATATTTCAGATTGTGGTGATCTAGTGAATGATGTGATCTCTTTTTTCTTTGCCCGATCATTATCATTATCATTATGCCAGAGTAGTTTTTTTCCCTCTTTGCTGTATTTATTCAAATTTGCGTGTTGCAATGTTTGATTATTTTTAAGATGTACGTTCGTTTTTTCAGGGCCAAGTGATGCACCTCTAGCAGCTACTTCATTTGAGGCGTTTCTGAAAGTTCCAAAGTATCTACGACCTCACACACAAATTTACTGTACCAGGTAATGTAACATGTCTCACTGAGAGTTATCTTGTAGAGAGGAGACTGTCATAGAGTGTAAATGATTAGGTACATCTGCGGTACGTTAGGTATTTCAGGAGGAGAAACACTTTTGTCAGTTAGTGTTTCCATTTGAGATAGTGACAATGAACACTTCAGATCAATGTGGTGGACAATCAATAAATTATATTGACCTCTATTCTTCCTCTGTTTCGGTAAATTAGCCCCATTTGACTTTTGAACGAGGAGAAAATGCAAATGGGTTGCTCATCCATCGAAATACTGGGAGTGTTAATATTTCGACTGCTTGTGGATACTCGGAGATTAAACGAGCCGGCTAAACATTATAATGACATAGTTCATCTTTCTGTGTAGTATATAGACAATATATAACAATGGGAGATTGAAGTAACAAAGATTTAGTTCAATTATGATGATAGGAGCAAGGTTCCAAATGCTTTCTAGTTTATGTTTTTATTCAGCCAACTGCTGCTTTATAGTTCATTTTGTGAGAAAAAAAGCAACATATCACCTGTAAACTTAGCCACAATAATAATTAAGACCGTGCATGCAAGTCAGGATCATTAGATCTCTATTGGACGAGAAATATGTAGCCCCATTTATTAACAATTGATCATACTGCTTTAGTAGTGATTTTTCAGTTCTTGTTGAAGCATTGTTCATTGATCTGTTTTTAGATGATGCATTTTTTTTTGTAATATGCATCTGAGTCCTGGGCCCTAATTAGATTGAAGCCAGCTCCCTTTAATCTTATCCGATAGATATTAGTTTGGTGATACAGGAATAATCCTCTATCTCGGATGATGACATTCATCATAGAATAGACAGTAAAATAAGAGATAGGTCTATGAAACATTATTTTCTATTTTTGATAATCTTAAGCCTAATGTCTTAAATATCTTTATTGGTCAAGTGAACTATGCATTTTCTAGAACTGTCTAGTGAGGTAAATTTTATTACATGTCTCTGCCACAAAGTTGAGGAATCATTTGTGTGCCTTAAGTTCTAATGGTTTTTTTTTCTTTTTTTGCCCCACTTAAAATGTTATATAACCTAGGCTCTTTTTTTTAGATAGAGTTTTTAAAAGCTCATTTTATGTATACTTTTCTTTGTAGTGAATGGGTTTTGGGTAATCGAGAAGATTTGGCCAAGGATGTTGTTGAAGAGCTAGAGGATGGTGAGGTAATACATACGTTTTGTGGTTATCTGAAAGGCCATATGATTCCTCTGTCCTTTCAAGCATTATGTAAAAGTGTTCTTGATCATCATTTTCTGGTCATTTGAAAGGCCCTGGGTGAAAAAAGTGAATGTTGGAACTTTAATTCAATTGCATTGCTATCTTTCTCGCTTTATAGTTGTCAGTTAACAAATGCTTCTCGAGTAGGTGCTGCATTTGACTATTTCTTTGTTGTCTTAACTAATCATATAAAGGCATGCTTGTGACGAAACTAAAGCTGCTTGTTTATAGGAGTGGTGGACATATGTGTGCATGGGACCATCTGATCCTCACCCTAATTGGCACCTTGGCATGCGAGGTACACAACATCGGGCAGTGATGTGGCGGATCTGGAAGGAAGGTGGAACTGGTTTCCTTTACTGGGGAGCTAATTGCTATGAGAAGGCAACAGTTTCCAGTGCCGAAGTAAGATACTCTATTTGTTATTATTTGAATGAATATGACAAGGGATGTAAAAGCGAAGTAGTTTCCTTTTTCTCTGCATATTATGAGCTCTGGCTCAACATTGGTCTCTTTTTTAAGATCTTGTGAAAGGAAAAGCTTAGTGAATCTTAGAATTATGTGATTACCTTTCCAATGTTCCAGAGATGGTGTGGGTTTCCTCTTCATAAAAAAAAAGAAATAGAAAAGAACATCGGATCCTCTGGGCTCAATTTTCCTTTCTCGGTTAATTATATGGAATTTCCCGTTTCTTAATTTGACTAATTTTGTTATCTAAAACGTCTTTGTTCTCCTTCGGTTACACATATATAGAGTTCACCTTTGGACAAGACGAAACTTGACATTAATCAAATATGTTTTAAGAGTTTATTTATTTTCCAGAGCAAAGTTAATGTGAGGGATTGGCTAATAACAATCTAATTTTCTTAAAAACTGAACAGGTGAGGTTTCGGCGTGGCCTCCCTCCTGGAGACGGTGTTCTTTATTACCCAGGCGAGGTGTTTACATCTTCCCGGGAACCAGTGGCTTCTCTTAGATTAGAGCGCCTTTTGAGTGGCTTACAGGTAAATTTAGTATTTATCTTCAGTTGCAATGCTAATGCTAATACCCCAAAAGGCCAAAAGTCTCTTTCAGTATATAAGAGCAAATTAATGAGAACATATGGCAAATGAGAAAACCATACATCACCCAATCCTTAATGACTTGTAACTAGACCTGCCAAACGGGTCAACCGCGCCGGTTCGATTTGGGTCAGGTCGGATCAGGTCAACTCGGCATTCGCAGTTGGGTCATTTCGGGTCTATTATTATCATGTTATTTAAGGATAATGAACTGTATGTAACAATAAACATGCAGGTCGAGTCATATTGATTGGGTCCATTCAGGTTACGGCTCAATCGCGGGTCCTTAGTTCAGGTGTTGAGCCGGGTCATTTGATTCGGGTCCGCTTTGCTGTGTCTACTTGTGACATAGCAGAGAGCACTAATCTAGGAGATAACAATCTTTACATAGTTAAAGAATTGATTGTGATTTAACTAATCGATCACACTGTGCAGGACATTGAGTACCTGAAGCTGTATGCTGAAAGATATGGAAGAGACGAAAGCTTATCTTTGTTAGAAAGATCGGGACTTTACCTCGGCCCTGAACGTTACACTATTGAGCATGCTCCCGTAGATATGATGCGCGGTGAAGTCTACTGCAAGTGTAGATTATCTTAGTATATCCTACACAATATCCTGTCACTGTTTTACGCTATTCGATTTCCGCTGCTATATTTAACAATTAATTAGTGCTTAAATAGTTGAATGGCCCTCCTAATTGTCCCAGTCCCTTTTGCAAATCTCAAATAATAGTAAAAATCTTTCCGATCCCAGACTGTTGTGCATTGCATCAGTATTCAGTAATTTAGACGGTCTCATACTGTGAGGCGGCTCATTTTATAAATCGAAAGACAACTCATTTATTACTAATAAATAAGTTGTCTCGTCTTATAATAGTACTTTGTAGTAATTTGTGCGATAACTTTTTCTTATTAGTTTTAGTGCTTTTGCTGCTTTTGATTTGTCGGAATCGGAATACTCAAGTGTCTCAAGGAAACAATGATTTTGATTGCTCTAAACTTGTAAAGTTTTCCTTGTTTTTAGGCTTTGCTTTGCTATTTAAATAATACTTTCAAGATTTGATAATCTTACTTTGACTATAAGAGATTACTCTAATTTTACATTGATGACTTTATATTTTACTGTAACTCTTTAAACTGCGCTCTCTCCCATTAGTGATATACAAATTCTCATTTAAGACGGGACGACACGTCATAAGCCATTTTACAACATTGATGACTTAGGCTCTCTAAAAGCCATTTTGACTCTTCAAGTCAATGTTAACTCCTCTAATTTATATCCACAAATTCTTGTTTATGGCGGTAATATCTGTTTGAAACTTAAAACGGGTCCAGTATACTATATGAGATAAAAGGAGGATGCCTTTGAGGACAAAAAAGTTTGTTCCATATATGCACATGGTTGCAGATTTGACTCGTTTTCATCTTACAACGGAAAGTTCATGTATGTATAGCATCCTTCCCTCGACATCAAATAGTAGTTGTAAGAGTTACTAGCACAAACTCGGTTTGCAAGTGTAGAAAAATCCAGATATTTGGAAGGGTATAATTGTTTGTCCGACGACACAATCATTCAAGAATATTACAGGAGTAACAAAAGAAAGCTAACATTTCAGCAAAATCGTCCTATGAACAGACCTACTCGGAGTAGAAGACTACGGAGTATTGATCTTACAACGAATGCACTATACACTGCGATATACAAACACTTTTACGCAGGAAATTTTACACAGATGGTACAGAATTGAATTGCCGCGTTAAATGGAATCGAATTACTCCCTTATGTTCTTTGGATTTGCACCGTTTTTTAAATATTCTCCTCCCGTATTTTCAAAAACTGTGCACATTCAATGAACTATAGGGAGCCAGAGTTTATGGTTTCGGCAATGGCAGTCTAGAACCCATTGCACCACTTTCATACCCGCTACTGTCTCCTGACTCAAATGCTCGCCTCTCCGTCATCCTTTCTCTAACACCGCTATGATCAGACTGCACAGTTTCTCTACTAACTCTACGATCCTAAATAAACAAATGACATTTTACCAGTAATTAGTGTCGTAGTTAGGATTTGCAGTAATGTAATAGAACAGAAGAAAAAAAATACAGAAATTTTAACACAAAAAAATCATTTCTTTATAGCTGGGGATGGTGTTCATTCTACTATTGCACGCAGTTAGACGTGCTTATGGCGACTGTAACTTCTATGAAAGAGGTTTATTCATTTATCATCAATCTAGTAGGTAAATGCAAACGAAACTCGTTCAATTTATCATCAATCTAGTTGGAGAATCGGAATAATGGTTAAATCAATCATTGATATCAATAAATGAAAACATTAAGGACTTGCGGTCCATATGAATTCGTTTCTCGAGACCATGAATGAAACGAAGACACTGAACACTTACCTCTCGGAAAGGAAACTCTTCGGCTTCTAGCATGTGTACAACCTGACCCATCTTGGGACGTTTTTGAGCATTTGGGTCGACACAACGCAACGCTACTAATAATACGCGTTTAAGTGCTCTGGAAGACGGCTTTTCTGCTAATTTTGGATCTACTATGCTCTCCGTATTTCTGTTTGATACCATTTGCTTAACCCAGTCAACTAGCTTCACCTGCAAGTGTAACAGCATTAGCATTAAGGCACAGAGAAAAAAGTGTTCATGTCGGAAAAAAAAATGTGGATGATGATTTCCTAGTTTCTTATCCGTCCCAAGCATTATCGGAATAATTTGACTGTAAGTTGTACATCAACATTCATATAATTGTATGTATTATGATTTAAGACTGAGTAGGACAAGAAAATCACCTCTCCAGGAGGACGGCTATAATCGACAGGGTTTCGTCCAGAAATTATCTCCATTACAAGAATTCCAAAACTATAAACATCACTTCTTTCGTTTAGCATACCTGAACTAGCATATTCCGGGGCAACATATCTACAGAAATACAGAATGCATTCAAATTTTATTTATATTACATAAGAAATACGAGTATGAATTATTATTGCAGATGCAAAGAGAATCGTCAATCACTAACCCAAAAGTTCCCATGACTCGCGTTGTCACATAATTGATCTCCGATCCCAAAAGTTTTGCGAGGCCAAAATCAGAAACCTTGGGATTCCATTGCTTATCAACTAGTATGTTACTTGACTTAATGTCACGGTGAACAACTTTTGGCTCGAGTCCCTCATGCAGATAAGTCAATCTGAATAATTCCTCGGTTAAGCGGGATTGTAATGACTAACATGAAAGAACAGGAATTGAAAAGAAAAAAAAAAGCGTTTACTATTTACTTACCCTTTCGCCGTGCCTAACAATATAGTCATTCGGGCATCCCATGTGATCGGGCTCAGAGGTCCGACATCTCCATGAAGCCATTGTTCTATGTTACCATTGTCGACATATTCGTACACAAGGATCCTATATTAATAGCAAAACGACATTACAACACTCTTCTTTGTGACATTCCCCGAATCCATTGAATTCATAGATTCACAACTCAAAAAATCAACATTGTACAAAAATCAAGTACACCAAGTGTATAATGTTTTACCTATGAGCACCTTCGGCGCAATAACCCAATAATCGGACTAAATTCTTGTGTCGAACACGTCCAATCGTTTCCACTTCAACCTTGAACTCCTTTTCAGCTTGACCTCTGAAAATGACAAAACCCTCCAACACACTCAAAACTTCTCCAAGAACAACATTTTTTACCAACTACACTGATAATGTATGTAGGTATAAAAACAAGTAATTTCGGATTACCGTAAGGTGTGTTAGAAATTAAGACATATACCCAATATAACAGATCAATCTATTCGGTTTTAGACACTATTTTTTTCATTTGCTATGATTATTACTGCATTAAATTGCACATAATTGCTAAAGTACAACTAAATTCAATACTAGCCTTCTATTTAAGAAGACTAAATGAGAGTATCTATTCATCCAATCATCCATTTTATTCTTCCTTTGGCTAAGAGTAAATGATAACAATATAATTGAGATAAAATGAGCTACAAAGTACAAAAGCATTACAATCGACCAAACGTAAGCCTATTGTCCACTATACCTCCGCCTAAACCACCGAGCCATGACATTTATTTCAAGATAAAATTATCAAATAACAAACAATATAACTGAGATAAAATGAACTGAGCTGCAAAAGCATTACAATCTAGGGAAGCGGAATTCAAACCTTCAAACCTGAACCAATTGTCCACTACACCTCTATCTAAACCACCAGGCTAAGACATTTTCAATACAACAACCAAAGTTTTCATAACTAATTAACCAAGACAATTAAATTTCGGGGTATGATAACACCACTACAGTTTTGTATAACGCCGCTCAATTACAAGTTACATAGTATAATGATATCTACTATTACTATTCACTCTCTCGTAAACTTGAGTGACATAAGTCATGTAAGTAGTGACGTTATTATCAGCTCCCTAAATTTACAATAAACGAGAAAAAAGAAACAAATAACTAAAACGGAGTGAAACTATACTATATTCAAAATAAACTATGATTTTCACCAACCAACACAATTAATTCAAAATAAACTAAAAAATCAAACATAACCAAATAACTGAGACGGAGAGAGTAATTAAAATCCCGAAAGTAGTAATTAATTAACAAACCTATTATTAAGAAGAGTTTTAATAGCAACATGAGTATGATCTTCCAAAATACCATGATAAACAATACCATAACCACCTTCACCAATAACATTTCCATCATTAAAATCATTTGTACATTCTTCTATTTCTCTTAAACTATACCAATTTCCCCAACCCACTTCCCATTTTTTCCCTATCTCTATATGTACCCTAGCTTGGGCCCCACTTCCACTACTTTTTTTTACCTCAACTAATTCTGAAGCTATAACAACTAACTTCTTTTCGGTATCCGAGTCGGGGTTTACTCGGCCAGGGACGGGTTTTATTACGTCCCTGGCAGGGTTTTCGACTCGGATTTCAGTTATCTCCTTAGAGATAACTGGAATATTATTATTATTATTATTATTATTGAAGTGGGTATTTTTGTTAATTTTTTTTAACGTAAGTTTACGTTTAATAGTATAGTAAAATGAAAGAATCAACAGAATTATGAGAATTAAACTACATATACATATTCCTAAGATTACCCATAATTTAAGATTAAATATTGAAGTGTTTTTTGAGAGTTGTTCATTTAAGAATGACATTATTATTATTATTGTTATTATTATTATTATTTTGAGGATGAAATTGCATGTTACAAAGATTATAATGATAAAAATGAAGAAAAATAATAATAATAATAAGAAGAAGAAGACATAATAATATGTTGAAAGTAGTAAGAGGTATTAGAAGGGAAGTGAGAAAGGGATAGATGAAGGAAGAAAAAGGGTCCACCATTGTTTGGAAAAATGTTAAGTTATTTGAGTGATGTAAAAATGGAGTGTCGGTTCATATCATGTTTAGATTTTATTTATAATAATTTATAATAATAATAATAATAATATGAAGAAAATAAGGAATGAATGTGAATTTGACTAAATTGAGTGAAGTTGAATAATACTTGAATTATGGATATTTTGGCTATTTATTTGCATGGTCCTATGGCTAGTTAGTAGTCGGCATGTAAATGGACCTAACATTAAACTTTGGGTCGCAAATTCTTGTTTTAGACGGATTTTCATACGGTCAATTCTGTCTGATACGGTGTTGGATACGAGATGGCTGGTTAGGAGAAGTGTCCGTGCTATCTAGATTATAGGTTGATCTAGGATCAACCTAGTTTCATTACCTTATGTCCTTATCAGAATGAAAAAAATAGGGTCAATACTGTCTGAAATAAGTAAGATGGGGTTTTGTGACGATTTTATGGTTAAATGTAACCACAATGGTCTAAGTAGTGTAACAGTTTATAGTTACTTGTTTTTCAGAAGTGATCACATTTAGATTTAAAATGGTTTCATAAACTCGTCTTATTGTTTCAGAAGAAAATGGCATGTGTGAAGGGAGGTAAAATCGTGTTTGGATATGGGTCAAATGAGTTTTGGTTCGATTAGGTTCGTTTCGCATACATCATACATGGCACATTGGCAAGGCGTTTAATCCCAAAAAAAATCATAAACCAATTGCTAAATGTGTTGAGACTATATATATAAAATCATTCATGGGCCTCGCTCTAAACATCAGCTTAATTAAACTTTTGGTTTAGTTGATTCCATTACAAAACGTTCCCTTATGAAAAACGAACTATTTATAGATAAAACGAAAAGTTTTTACGTGTTTGATACTGCTTACTATTTATAAGATCCGTGATTGAAGATTTTGGTTGAATTTGATTACATTGTTTTTTTTTATTTAGAAAAGGGTAAAAATGGAATTAGATAAAAGTAAATTATTGAGTAAAACATGTAGGAGTATATGAAAGTAATGAAACAACAATTACGTTAATCAAGCTCGCAACACAACGAATGTGTAGATATTACATGCAAGTAGAAGTGTTAGAAGTTAACATGACTCGGGTTTTTAGATTAAGGCCAGCAACGTGACCTAATTTAAAACAACACTACAAGAATCAGCCCTTGCTCCGACCGCACATTCCGACCGCTATTCAAAACGGTCGGTAAATAGATATAGCGACCGACAACGGTCGGTAAAGTAAATATCGGTCGGTAAAAATACCGACCGAACTACCATCGGTCGGTAAAAGGAGAAAACGGTCGGTGAAGGTGAAAATTACCGACCGATTGGCCGAAATTACCGACCGACTTGCCAATCGGTCGGTAAGAACACTGATACGTAAAAAACAAATCCGACCATCCCTCATTCTATTCTCACTTACCCATTCTCACTCTAACCCGACGACCCCAAAGACGACACGCCTATACCCGACGACCACCTCCTTCCCACCGCCGACCACCGCCGCTCACCTGCCGGCCGACCACCGCCGACGCCGCCATTCCCTCCTTTCTCAACAACCACCTTCTCTCTTCTAGTTATTTACTAAAGGTATGATTTTCTCTTAATTTTTGTGTTTATAGTTGTTTTAATTGTGTTTATGTTTGTTTTTACCCTTAATTTTATGTTAAGATTTGATTATTTGATGTTATTTGAATATAATTTAGAGTTGTTTAAGTTAGGGTTAAGATTTGGTTGAATTGGGGGTTTTTTAATTATTTGCAATTATGTTAGTATATGTAATTGTTAGTATGTAATTGTTAGTGTATGTTAGTGTTAGTGTTAGTATATGGTTAGTGTTAATTGGGGGTTTTTGATAATGGTTAGTGTTAGTGTTGTTAGTATATGTAATTGTTAGTGTAAGTTAGTATATGTAATTGTTAGTGTATTGGGGGTTAAATTGGGGGTTTGTTAATATGTTAGTGTATGTAATTGTTAGTATGTAATTGTTTATATGTTAGTATATGTAATTGTTAGTATGTTCATGTTGTTAGTAGTAGAAATATGTGGTTAGTAGTAGATAGTATTCACGTTGTTAGTAGTAGATATATGTTGGACTTTGGTTGTGAAATTGAATGTTGGTTAAATTTTTGTAGTTAGAAATTTTATGTTGGTAGTATAATTTGATTAGTTGGTTAAAATTCGTAATACGAATTAGTATTTAGATTGCCTATTTAGTAAGAATGTAGATTGTCTCAAGTAGTTGTTGGATTGCCTAATTATGTTATATTTATGTATTTATATAGATTTGTAATGAAGAGGGTTGAACGAGAATGGATGTATGAAAGGGTTGATGCTAGGAAGATGGTTAAGTATGAGTTTGTATGTGGGGTGAATAGTTTTCTTGAATATGTTAAAAGTCGAGATGAATTTAGGAATTCACAATTAATTAGATGTCCATGTGTAAAGTGCAAAAATTTGAAATACTTGAGTGAATTCGTGGTACAAGAACACCTTATTAGTAAAGGTTTTACGGGAAATTATTATGATTGGGTGTGTCATGGTGAGCCTTACTCCTTGAAAATACCAAACAATGTACCAAACACTACTCAATCTCCCATAAGAGGACCATATCGAGAGATGGTAATAGATGCCTTAGGTGACCGTGCATTAGAACATATGGAGGAACCCCCTATCGGTGAAGAGGAAACTCCACACCCTCAGTTGAAGAGTTTTTTTGATATGTTAGATGCGGCGGAGAGACCTTTATATGAGGGGAGCGATGTGTCGGTGTTACAAGCAGCTGCAAGGGTTGTTAACATAAAATGTGAGCACAACTTATCGCACAAATGTGTAGATAAGATTGCTTCCTTGATTGAGGATGTTATACCTCGGGGAAATGTGATGACCCGCACCTATTATAACACCAAAAAATTGCTCAAAGCTCTTCAACTACCCTATCAAAAAATTCATTGTTGTAAGGACGGGTGTATGCTCTTTTGGAAAGAAGATGTGTCGCTTGATAAATGTAAGAAATGTGGCAAAGATAGGTACAAGCCAACACCATCAAGTGGGAGGAAAATACCTGAAAAAGTCCTATTCTACCTTCCTATAGGTCCAAGATTACAACGGCTTTATGCTACTAGAAATATTGCGGAGGCTATGAGTGGCATGAAGAAAACCCTCGTGTACAAGGGACATTTGCCCACCCAAGCGATAGTGAGGCTTGGAAGCATTTGGACAAAATGTTCCCGGAATTTGCTAGTGAGCCTCGAAATGTAAGACTTGGGTTGTGCACAGATGGTTTTACACCGTACGGCCAATTTGGGAAAAAGTATTCATGTTGGCCTGTAATTCTCACTCCTTACAATCTACCACCATGGTTGGGCATGAAAAAACCATTCATGTTCCTTTCATTGATTGTTCCGGGGCCGGATAATCCTAAAAGTCACATAGATGTCTTCTTACAACCTCTTATCGAAGAGTTGAAAGAGTTGTGGGAGGTTGGTGTACCCGCTTTCGATGTGTCCAAGAAACAAAAGTTTCAACTCAAAGCCGCTCTTTTATGGACAATCAATGACTTTCCAGCTTACGGCATGCTTTCCGGTTGGGCCACGGCCGGCTTCCTTGCATGTCCTTATTGTATGGAAGAATCAAAGGCATTTTATCTTCCTATGGGTCATAAGGTGTCTTGGTGTGATTGTCACCGACAATTCTTATCGCCTAACCACGGATTTCGGTATAACAAAACCTCATTTCTCAAGAAGATATTACAAAAAACTGACACCCCTCCTCTATTCCTAGACGGTTTTGAAATTTGGGAGAAGATTCGTGATTATCCTACAAGTATTGAGCTCACAAAGAGTGAATTGAACAAGTTTAAAGCCAATACATTAGGTTGGTCTAAGAGAAGTATATTCTGGGATTTGCCTTATTGGAAACATTTGTTAATACGACACAATTTGGATGTTATGCATATTGAAAAGAACTTCTTTGAGAAATTGATTCATACGGTCATGAATAATAAGAATAAAACTTGCGACAATGAAAAATCAAGGGAAGACGTTAAACTATTATGCAAAAGACCACACTTACACATTAAGGAAAATGGAGTTAAGCCAAAAGCCCCATTTGCACTTGATAAGGCTCAAAAAAAAGGGTTATGTGAGTGGATTTGTAACTTGAGGTTTCCAGATGGGTATGCATCCGACTTGAGTAGGTGTGTTGATCGACATGATCATATCCTTCATGGGTTGAAGAGTCATGATTGTCACGTTGTCATGGAAAGATTACTACCTGTGGCTTTGAAGCACTTATTGCCGAAAGATGTGTGGAGTGCAATAACTGAAATAAGTCTATTCTTTCGTGATTTGTGTGCCCCGACCCTCAAACTTGAAAACATTGAAAATCTAGAGAGCAACATTGCCGAAATACTTGGCAAGTTGGAGAAAGTATTTCCGCCATCATTTTTCAACTCAATGGAACACTTACCTATACATTTGCCTTATGAAGCAAGGGTTGGAGGGCCAGTACAATATAGGTGGATGTATCCTTTTGAGAGGTAAATTACATACGTACTTATTCAAATGTAATAAAAAATTAAATAAAATATTTTGAATATTCAAGTAACATTATTATACAATGTAGGTTTTTAAATCACTTGAAACAAAAAGTTGGTAATAAAGCAAGAGTCGAAGGGTCTATCTGCAACGCTTTCTTAGTGGAAGAAATATCAAATTTTTGTTCCCAATATTTTGAAGACCATATAGACACAAAGGGTAAGGATTTAGATTTTGGAACAAAAGATGAAACGGAGTCTTCCTTACCTGAGCTATTCCAAACACATGGAGCTCAACCATTGACAAAAGGAAAAATAAGATATTTGGATGGAGATGAATATGAACGTGCTCATCTTTACGCCTTATCGAATTGTGAACGATTAGAAAAATATGAGAGGTATGTGAGTTTTTTACACTTTGGCAATAAAATAATTAAAGTGGTAGATTATTCATATTATAATAACAATTTTTAAATGATAGGTTATTCGAAGCTTTCATCCGTGAGCAACATCCAAATATTGATATAGATGAGGTTTGGACTTCATACGAAAAGCTATACCCAAATTGGTTTAAAGAACATGTAAGTTTCATTTACAAACATTAAACAAATATATATACAAACTAACCTTAAGTCAGTATATATGGGTAGTTAATAAGACTAATTTTAAACTAGGTACTTCAAGAAGATATCAAGGAGGATTTGTTGGTGGCCATGTCAAGGGGTCCTTGTAAAGAAGTACAATCTTGGCAGAAATAGTCGATAAATGGCTTTAATTTTCACACAATGAAATATGGGAAAAATAAAGCAAGTATGAATTATGGTGTTTGTGTTAACGGTGTTGGTGGAGATGACTATTATGGTACCCTAGAAGAGATTCTTGAGTTGAGGTATTGTGGTGACAAAATGGCGTATAATGCAATCTTGTTTAAATGTTGTTGGATGGATAATTCTTCAATCGGCACAATTGTACATGACACGTATAAACTTGTTGAAGTAAATCATAAGATAAAGTATTTAAAATACGACCCTTTTGTGCTCGCACATCAAGTTAATCAAGTTTATTACACTTCTTATCCAAGCACAAAGAAAGATAGAGATAATTGGTGGGCGGTGTTTAAAAGTAAAGCGAGATCACAATTTGATGCACCGGTTGACACAACCGTCTTTTAAGAAGAAATGACGACACCTCTTAATTTATCTTCCATTGTGGAAGATGAAGTCTTACAAGGTTTTATTGAAGGGGATGATGAGGAAGAAGATGAGGTGGTGGAGGTTCGTAGATTTGGAAGAGGAAATGAAGACTTATATGAAGTTGATTTTATAAATGATGATGAAGATGATGATGAATATGAGGAGGAGGAGAAGAAGGAGGAGGAGGAGGAGGAGGATGAAGATGAAGATGAAGATGACGATGAAGATGAAGATGACGATGAGTAAAATAAAGACTAGTTGTGTAATATTAAGTATATGTTATGTAATAAGTACATTATAATTAGTAATGTTTTATGTGTCATCAATTATCAAACTCCTTTGTTTATTTGACAACAATGTTTAATTGCTAACATTAACTTGTGTATATTTAGTTTTGTTTAAGATGTCAAGAGATCATGGACGGGGACGGGGACGAGGACGAGAACGAGGACGACCACGAGAACAAGGTATAGTATTTAGGGACCCGGTGATAGAAGAGGGGGAGACGGGCGACGAAGAGAACAACAATGAGCAGGGGCAGACATCAAACGAAAGTACAACCCCTGCGACATCAAAAGAGTTACCTATTGATATAGAGCCGGGATTATTATGGTACAATTTCTTATTTATAATTTCTATTCTAATAAATTACACGTATAAACATGTTACATATCATGTTACTAATATAAATATTGATATAGGTTTGACGATAGCCAAGTGGTCCGAAGAGTTAGCCGGTCTTTCAAAAACAATTACGATGTCCCTTACTTGAGCTGGAAACAGGCTCCAAAAAGTAAAAGGGATGCGTGGTTTGCTAATTTTCGGGTATTTATATATATAAACTTTTACTTTATTAATTTATATGTGTGTTTGTTTTTATAAGTGTTGTTGTTTTATGTGTAGACAATGTGCAATTGGGATCCTAAGCATGAGGATGAGTGTAGGAAGCAATACAATGAGACGTGTAGAAAGCGTTTAAAAGACGCCATGTATGATGCCGGCCAGATGATAAAAGGTAAGAATCCGGTTGGCCCGGGTTGGATGCTTCCTAATGTTTTCAAAGAATTAATCGAAAAGCGGAAGAATAAGGCGTTTATCAAGAGATCGAAACAAGCTTCTGATGGGCGGTTTGTCGTCAAAACAAGCATCAAAAATAACCCAATAAAAGTAGTATAAAGGGGTCGAAATCCACGAGGATGGGGGAGGTCAACTACTAGTTCGATTGAATCCTATTCTAGCCTAAAATATGACGGATTGGAAAGTTAACTAAAAACTAGGAAAAACAAGTAATTGCTAAGTAATAAAGATGAAAACAATTAGGGGAAAGACTAGGGTGAAGGGGTTCACCTTAGGGGGAATAATGGGTTAGTCGGGTAACTAGCAAAGGGGGTAAATAACTTGAGTAAAATCAATTGCTAATGTCTCAACAATCGATAATCATCAACAAGCTATCGCATTTGTCTCAAATCACCCATATAAACGCTTAGTCTAATCGTCTCTACCACCGTCGCTTAAGAGAAGATCAAACCATGCTTGATAAAATGGTAACTTTCGTTCACACATTTCATCAAACACTTGGTGTTCATATGGGCAATACCCAAATCATTTACCACAACCTTGCTAATTAACCAACCTAATACCCCACATGATCCACCCTTAGGCTCCCCTAAACCCTAGAGGATAGTCTACTCACACATGGCAAAGGAAATCAAAGCACTAAAGGGAAGGGGGAGTTCAATCATCATCATGCTATGAGAAGAATAAAGATAATAATCAAAAGATGAACTATAAACTAGAAATGGAAATTAATTGCATAAACAATAAAAAAGATGAGAAATTTAATACCAAACAAAACTTATATTGATGAATATGGGGGAATGTCTTCACCCAAGTCTTCAATACAAACCCAAGAAATGAAAATGAAATACTAGAATCAACCACTTGAAATGAGAAACTAAACTAGATTAGGGAAATATTAGGAGAGTAATTAGGGATTAATTTGGGTTACAAATTTCTAGGGTTTCGTGCTAAGGAGAATGTTAAAAAGACTAAAAAACTGCTTACAAAATAATAAGGGGGGGTATATATAGGTCTCTCGAAATTAAGGAAGAAATTAGAAGAAAAGGCGATTTTTTCAGTCTTGTGTTCCCGGCCGGTCGACCGGCCGCCGGGCCTCTGACCGGCCTGGAGCACATGCGTGACTTCAGGAACTTTGCCTTCAAAATCTTCAAAAATCTTCTAAGTATGGGAAATAGTGGTCTGGGCCGGTCGACCGGCCGCCGGTCCCCCACCGGCCTGGAGCACCAAATCACTCTCACATTGCCTCTGATGTAGGTGCAGGCCGGGCAGTCGACCGGCCGCCGGTAGGCCGGCCGGCGCTACCTGGGCTCTTTTCTTCACTTTTCCACCTCGTTCATTAGTGGAGTGGTGGTCTGGGCCGGTCGACCGGCCGCCGGTCTGGGGACCGGCCTGGGCCACCTGATGAAATATTTCTTCATTTTTCAACTATCTTCGAATCCCGACTCATGCAATGTCTTTATGCACCGATTTCCTCATTTCCGGCTTAATTCCTGCAAATTGAGATCAATATTCATAGCGCGGGAAATCGGGAAATAAAATGCAATTAAAGACACGCAAATCCGTGTAAACGGACCAAAATGGGGACGAAAATGAGGTAAAAATGTGACTAAATGAATGCTTATCAGCTTCCATCAACAAGAAAGGCGGCGAAGATGGCCCTACTACACATCACTACGGGTCAATCAAAGCTGTTAAACATGCTGCTAAGATGGTAAATAATTTGAACTTATTTAAGTATTTGAAGTTGATAATTTACTTTGTTAGTGTAATGTTAGTATAAAGTTAGTACATTATAATTAGTTAATGTTTGATTTGGTTTTATTAAAGGCGCAAGATAAGGGGGGGGTAGCCCCTAATGCAGTGGAGCTATTTCTTGATAGCCATATGAGAATGGTTGATGGTGAGGAGCAATGGAGTCATCCAACTGCCCGAGCTAGATATGTAAGTATTACTACATTCAAAATTTCATTTTTACATTTGTGTTAGGACTTCCGATAGACACTTTTTTATTTTCTAAGGACGATAGATGAGTTATTTACAACTTTCTTTTTGACAATGTAGCAAAATTTTCAAAGGATGATAGCCGAGCTTACGGAGCAAGGACTTCCGATTGACGTTAACAAGGTTTGGTACGATTCGGTGGATGGATACAAGAAGGGCCAAGTCTTTGGTTTAGGGACCGCCGCCTCACTATATTACACTCCCCCGGCGTCATCATCGACAGGTAAATCTTCCGCCTCCCAACCATATATCCCGGGCGTTCTAACTCAATCAATTCAAGCACGTGAGAAGGAAGTCGAAGAGTTTAGGAAGTATAGGCAGGAGATGCAACAAAGGGATGAACTTTACGTGAAAAATCAAGAAGAACTAAGGCAGCAAATCACGGCAAGTCAAGCCGCTACTATGCGTGAACGGGAAGAAACAAGGCGCCAAATTGAGGCCTTAGCCAAACTGCTTGAATCCCAAACCCAATACCGATGCAACAATAACATATTTGATTTACCGACTAACCCAAATAACGATAACCCCGGTGGAGGCGGAAGTGGTTTTCAAGTGTAAGGTACTTGGTTGTGTAAGACAGGGTTAATTGTAATGTAAACTTTAGTAGTTTGTTGTATAAGACATGGTTATGCTAGTTTATATAAACTTTAGTAGTTTGTAATGTAAACTTTAGTAGTTGTAAGACTTGTAATGTAAACTTAAGTAGTTTCTAATTTGAAAGACGGTTTCTGGTTTCAAAAAATTGTGTACGAACGCATTTGTATATATTTTAAAAAATTTGCAGGAAATATAGCAAATGGGGGAAAATAAGCAGCAAAATTACCCAAATCGTTCACATCGGATACCGACCGACAAGACGATTTACCGACCGACATATAATATTTACCGACCGACTGTACACTTTTACCGACCGATTGCCGTCTAAAAAGTTTCTGATTATTTATGGACGAAACATGGCACCGACCGAAAATTTGCTTATACCGACCGACCATCGGTCGGTAATTACCGACCGAATGGTGATTTACCGACCGACTAGGCCTTTACATTGACCAAGTCAATATGTTATAGCACCGACGGATTTTTTGTCTACCGACTGATTGTTCGGTCGGTATTTTGCCGACCGATTTGAAATCGGTCGGTATACAACATTTACCGACCATATTTACCGACCGATATTTTTCGGACGCCAAGGAGGGAAAAACGGTCGGTAAGTGGTATTACCGACCGATTTTCAGTATTAGCGACCGCTAAAAACGGTCGGTACTGGACCTGATTCTTGTAGTGCAACTCGAACTCCAAATGCCCGTTAATTTAGGGTTAACACCCGACCCAACCCGTTCCATATGACGTTGAAGATAAGTTTGTGATTAATGTAGATTTATATAGAGCATAAAAAAAAAGGAAAGCAGTTATTATACTTAAAACATATTAGAGTATCAAATACTAATATATGTACATATTAAATGTGAATATAATTATCTAATTTTAGTACCATAAATAAAATTTTAATATGATTATAAGTCTTACAAAATTAAAAGGTAAAAGGTAAATAAAAAGGTTCAAAAACTAGTTTTATCTTGTATTACGAGTGATGATCATAACGCAATCCGAGACCCAAATATTCCAACCGGTAATCAAGTTCCAACCAAGTCATATGACCCGTACTCAAACCGACCCATTTGGCAAGTCTGAAGTCTGCATGGTGTTTCGGATCTAGTTCACAGATTGGGTTAGTTTTTTACGCCTGGTTGCATGAGTTCGTGAATATTGTATGAGTTTTTACCTGTTCAATAATCCCACTAGCATCTAGTCTTGCTTAACCCGTTTTAATGGTAAAAACAAGTCCAAATACTACCGCCGAATGATATGAAGGCAAACCTTTTGTTAATACCTAGACAACTACCCGTATCATATGATACGGGTCTGAATTCATTTTACCATTGCAATAAAAATTACCATCTTAAACCAGAATTTTCGCGGAATTAGTTTAATGAAAGGTCAATTTCAGCACAAACAAATTACTCTCTCCATAAATGGGGCCCCACCCCACAAAAAACCAAGGAAGCAAACCAACAAATTGAGCTCCACTACCCAAAAATTTAGTGGAGAAGATATGATGACGCTTTATCACCCTTTATAGTTGGGGTTGGGGTTGGGTTCGGGTTCGGGTTCGGGTCAATTTGAGATTGCAAGAGTTCGGGTCAAATCTAGCTAGGCCATTTGGTCAGGCCAACTATTTTCTTGTTTTTATGGATAATAATCAATATACAATAAACCTTCAGGTCGGGTTATAATGGTTCGGGTCAAGCATACCATTCGGACCGGGCCAATTATGCCGGGTCCAGTCGAAGACTCACAGTCTATGTTATAATAATATGGAGGTTATGGTGCCAAAACATAGAGATAATACGGGCAATCGACCATTGGAGCACCACAACCATTAAAATGAAGCGAAAAACCACATTCAAAGAGCAAAACAAGTAACTATAAGAATGAGGTGACATAAATATTGCTAATTGTAATGTGAAAATTGGTATATAGCTAAAAGATTCGAGCTAAAGAAGGTAACAAACATCAATCCACCACCAATGTTTTTTTTTTCGAGAGTTGAGCAACATAACCTGTGTTTTACTCTCTTGAAGCAGAGAGCAAGAACTTCAGAATTATGTTGTGATCTCACTTAGTGGCTAAGCCTGTTGTTTTACAAATGGGGCACAGATTCTTCTGTGAAAGCCATTGTTTGATACAATCTTTGTGGAAATCATGTCCACAGTCCAAGGTTCCGATGTATTCACCCTCGCTGTATAATTCCTGTTACGAGCAATAATACAATGTGAGAAGACAAGTTTTGTGGTAGTCGACGGAAAAAATTACTACTCGCAGTTTCATAACATTGCCATGTTCATGAAGTGCTTCAATAAGTGGCGGGTAAAAGGGGCAGATGTAAACCTCGCAAATGGGACAACCGAGTCAGGTTCGCGTTTGGTCATTTTGGGTCGGGTAAATTTCGGGTTTGTAAGGCTATTGGTCGGCCCGGTCATTTCGGGTTCACGTCTCAACTATCAAGTTTTTATGGATGATAATCAGTGTGCATTGTGCAACAATAAACATTCAGGTCAGGTTATATGCGGTCGGGTCAATTCAGGTTCGAGTCATGCTCGAGTCGGATGTCGAGTCGGGTCATTCGGACAGGTCTAGGCAGATGTAAATTTTCACCCATCGTTCACAAAGAGGTTATAATAAAATTATAAAAAAAAAAAAGTGTGTCAAGATTTGCGTTCATAGGGTTTGGGCTAATGTCCTGTAGTAGAAGACTAAATTACCTGACAAACACAGCAAGGCTCTGCCTCTGTCTGATCATCGCTTGATGTAGGGACGTGCTTGCGTTCTTTAAGAGATTTTACAATCATCTCTTCACTTAACCCAGTGCACACATTTCCAATGCGCTCTTCCAAAGCTAAGAGCTCCTGTGATTGTACACGGGTTATACTAAGCCACAGCAATGGGTGTATAAGTAGATAGCATTTAAAGACTTGACAATGGAGAGTAAGTGTACCTCGTAAGACATGTTATCAACATCAAGCCTCATATCCCTATGCTGATCATGAATTTCAGCCCTTCCGAAATAGATAGACTGATCAAGTAACATAAGGTCCTGCAAACCACACACGCAGATGTAAATGTTATACAGCAACTTAACGCCATTTTATGATATGCACGCATAAATAATGATAACCTATGTTACTCACACCAGCTGCAAGTGATGCAAACAGCTATTTGTGAGAAAATTGAAGGCTATTGGCCGAAATTCATATTGTTCAAGTGTCAGATTGTGTCGGGAAGGAGTGACGCGTCAAAACGCAGTCAAAGTGAAGAATAAAAAATAAATATAAAAACTCTAAGCTATAAGAGAAATAATAGAAGCTACAAAACTTATACTATCAAATGGAGTAATTTTATAGATGTCAAACCATACCGGCTAAACACAATTCGAAAGCCATTTTGTCACTTACATTCTGATAAAAAAACAGAACCATAGTGAAGACATGTGTTTGTATACATTCCATTAAAGCACTGTTGGTTAAGACATGTGTTTCAGTAACACATCAAGAATTTAAGCGTAAGCTGGTCCTATACAAATATCTACATTATCGTGTTTCTAACGCATACATGAACATGTGACAAAATATACCATGACATCTATTTCAGTGTCTGAGCTGAATGATTTCGGCGAATGCATGATATTAAAAAAGTGCGCGTGATCATGCTAATATTATGTGAAAAGGAAACTTCAACAATGGACATGGTAACATCAAAAAAATTACTCCCTCTACCCCATAATAATCTTCCTAGTTTTGCAGTCTCCAAGACTCCAACGCACCACTTTGACTCGGTTTTTCTCCATTTATATACATCTTTTTCACTCGCAAATATATTTACGAAATTTTTTTACGAAGAATGTAAATATTTTTTTATAATGTTTAAGCTATTAGTATTATTTTAAGTTTTAACACGTATCTATGGTCAAGTTCTTAAACCTTGACCTCAAAAGTCAAACTAGGAAGATAATAATGGGATGGGGGGAGTAATATTTTGCTATGGTAAGAATCGGACCCTCAGCTAAAAAAAAAAAAAAAAAAGTGACCCAGGCTTGTAGTGAGCCACGTGCAAGGCCAAAGCGCTTTGGACAGGGGGTGGTTAAGGAGTTCCCCTCCAAGTGTTCCTAGTAATATTGAAGCTAGCTTCAACCACAAGACTTTATAATGCAGTGTCGGCAACCTATCATGATCAAATAAAACCGAGAATGAACTAAGTGTCCAACTTATTGAAACAAGCTCAATCCAGAAGGACATTGTGACTTGTGAGGATGAGTTCAACATCAGGAATAATACAATTAGAAAGGTGGTTATTAATTGTAATACTCCCAAGTCATTCGAGAACTAACCTCGATTCGCAGTCCTTCACCTCTACGAATTGAATTTAAAGCATTTCGGATCTGTTTCAAAAAAAACAAGCGTCATCTTCAGTTCCCAGTATGAAAATGCACAATATACATTTATAATTTAATATTTTAATATAATGAAAAGAAAATACCGCTCATAATACAGAAGAAAAGGTGAACAAATTTAACATATTCTAGATACAGCTACACATTTCAAGAATCTGAAAGAGACATACCTCGGAAACGATCCTGCTTCTTCCTTCACCAGCAGCGGCTAAAGCTCGTAAATAGGGAATTCCACCAGTGCCATCAGCTTGCCTCTCCAACCATAATGCCGATCTAGACTGGGGGTGGCTTTGCCCTTGGTTTCCCCCACTGGGGGGAAGAACTCCGTCTTGTGAGGACGCTGCAACCGGATGTTGTTGACTGCTACTGCTTTGACCTGTAACCTCAGGCAAACCAGTTGACAAGAGTGACCTACGAACATATTCTGACAATCTGCGAGAATACTGTGTAGGATGTCTCTGAGAATCCTGACTAGGTCCCCCGGAAGAATGGGACCTTGCATTGGACCTCGAGCGTGAACTTGACCCGGTATTCCTAGATAATACTGCGCCACCGTTACTAGTCCAGTGTGGCGGATGTGAAGCCAAATTCCTCGCTTCAACCGGAGGTGCAAACACAGGATGCTCTCCGATATTTCTTGGAAGGCTTCTAGAACCATCGGGGAAAGCATCGTCTGCCTCTCCAAACATAGATGAGCTAGATGAAATTCCAGACCTCAAACTATTCCACCTATGTGCTTGCACATTACGCTGCGAGGGTAAACCAAATGCGACAGACTGATTCTGTGGAACTGCAGTCTCTGACGGAATAGGCGACATCAAGTCAAGCGGAGGGATCATCGGGACAAATCTCAACGGCTGATGGACTGTCTGAATATCAGGATGCCTTGTCACACTAGCAGGCACGGGTAAAAATGAATTATTTGACGTAGAATCCTGCTGAACTGAAGAACTCATTCTCAACCGATAGTTCCTGTGAGATCTTTCTGGGACACCAGAAATATTTAGAGGACGTACGTTATCACGTCCTCCTCCTATGCCTAACCCAAGCCTTGGATTCACTTCTTCAGGAAGGCCCAAGTTAGACGAACTTTCTGGTGTCTCAGCATGAACAGCTATGTTCATGCTGCTACTTGCATCAAAGTGTGACGGAAGCGGACGCCACATACTAGCTTCTGCCCTAGAAAAGAAGTTTCCCCCATTATTACTAGATGACTGACCAACATTTCCCTCAAAAGTCTTCCTCTTACACGATACCCGACGACCATCCAAAGGTCTACCATCAGGATCGTCAACCGGAAACATACTACTTCCGGATGAACTACCAGACATATGATGAAATTTACTATCATATCCGATAGGTTTTGGAGAATTATCATTACCAACTCTATGGAAACGTCCTTCATTTAAATCAAAGTTCTGAGATGCAGAACCCGAGCCGGAACCTCGCACAAATGTGGGTTCATCAGCAATGTCATTGGTGTTAAGGTTTAAATTGACAATGGGTTGTGAAACTCTATTGCCACCAATAGACGTATTAATCGGAGGTGACCATCCAATTTGGCCAACAAGGTTCTGGGGTGCGCTAGAACTCGAACCAACAGTGTTCCATCTACTCAAGGTTTGCCCTTCTTGACTTATATTACCCATAGATGTGTTTTCAGAAGAATTCCGAAGATCATTCCAACAAAGTTGTGGGTCCATATCCAAATTGGTCGTTAGAGACTCGTATTCAAAATTGATTGAATCAGGCAAGGAACCAACGGCGCCCCTCTGCCCTTGCATCACTGCGTCTGTTTGCTTCTCTGGACAATTGTCTACTGCAAGCAACAAAAATAAATAATATTAATTTCTCTGTTTTTATAAAGCTTATCAACCTGAGGGCATAATTCAAAGAAGAGAACAAAAGTCTACAAGTTTTGCGGGATATTTTAAAACTCAAATAAAGACATAGCATAATACAAACCTACAGAATTTCTTTGATCAATTAAACACAAGCAGGCTAAAAAAGGTTTTTCCACAGTACATGCAACTTCTAAGGCTAACTATGACATGTCAAAAGCAAGTGCCCAGACGACTGCAAACTGCGAACATTGAGATGTAACACAAAAGCCGAGGAGTTGATACACAAGGGAAAGGAGTTGAGATATTAGTAACACAGAGAGAGGCATCTAGACGACAACGAGCAAATACATGATCATACTTAGAGGCAACACTATACATTTTAGCTTGAGTAGCTCGAAAACCCTGAGAGTAGCAGTAAGTATAAGACTTAACTAAGCTAATAACACAATATTCAAGGTACACAACTTTCATAGAAGTATATGCACTGATCAACAAGAACTCGAAAACATGGGAACAGGTCCAACAGGATAAAACATTCAGCAGATTTATAAGCGATTTAGTTGTCGAGCTGTTTATATGCACAGACAAAACATCAATTTACTACACTCATAAGCTCTTTACTGATAACTTTTATCTATCACTGCAATCAGAACATAGAAGCATATACACTGACCAACAAGAACTCGGAAACATGGGAACAGGATAAAATCCTAATCCTACTTCACAAAATCAAACACTTGCAATATCAACACAATCATCAGATTTATAAGCAATTTTGTCATTGAGCTCTTTATGTGCATAAACAAAACATCAAATTACTACAGTCATAAGCTCTTTACTGAAAATTTCATCTATCTATCACTGCAATCAAAACACGAATTTGCAATGTCAACACAATCATCGGATTCACAAACAATTTCATTGTCGAGCCGTTCATATGCACAAACAAAACATCAAATTACTACATTATTCATAAGCTCTTTACTGAAAACTTTCATCTATCACTCCAACCAGAAATGAAGTGGCAATGCTAACACAATCGGCACATTTATAAGCGGTTTTGTCTTCGAGCTTTTTATATGCACACTAAACATCAAATTACTACATTCATAAGCTTTTTACTGAAAACTTTCATCTATTACTACAATCAAAACATGAATTCAAATAAAAGAACATACTTACACACACATAGACTAATTAAAAATCGAAACTTTCCCTTCAAACAATGCTTCAAGATTACTTTTACAACAAACCAACAACCAAAACCCAAAAAATAAGCAAAAGATACATGAACAACAAACTGAAGAATCCCACAAATCAAAGTCACAAAATTGAAAAAACACAACAACCCTAATCAATTTATACACCAAATTCAACAACCCTAATTGCAGAAAATTCAACGGATTCACAGATTAAACAATCAATGCACAGAATTAATTAGAAATCAAACAAAAAAAAAGACAACCTACCCAAAAAAACAATCATCAAAAAAATATAATTCAAAACATAGTAAATAATAACGTGATATTACCAGAGAAAACCCAGATGGATCTACCTGAAAAAAAGGCTAACAAGTAAAAAATTGATGAAATTAAACCCAGAAAAATGATAAAAACAATAAAAAATAACAATTAAGAGAAAAAAATGTATGAAAATATGTGAAATCTCTCTAAAAAGGGGGAAAATTAGAGAGATAGAAAGAGAAAAGAGAGAAGATGAAAACCCAGAAAGCAATTGAGAGGAAGAGAGAGGATGAAAGTTTGGGAAGGTGAAATGAAAGAGGGTGCACTTGTGAGGAATATAGAGGATGTGTGCACAAAGGTCAATTAATCTCCTATTTTCAAATTAATTATATGAATTTATGATACTTTAGTACTATTATATTTAATATTAATATATAGCCAAATTTTGGAGAATTATCTTTTTAGATAATTAGTAATATTTGACATTTTGTTTTTGGAAAATAATCACTATTACCGATTATGTTATCATAAATATGGAGTAGCTGTTTTTCGATGTGATCTTGATGAGTTTCTGCTTACGTCATAAATTTAAATCAGGTTATGAGTGGAGAGATTATGTTATTTTAAATACGGAGTAGTTGTTTTTCGAAGAGATATTGCTCAATTACCGCTTATGTGATAAATTTGAACCAAAACATTAGTATAGATTACCGCTTTTTATGACTTTAGGAGCTAATCATGAGTATAGAATCCCTCCTACGTGTAATAATTTTTTTAACAAGATATTGTCAATTCACTGCATTTTTGACGTGTTCAAACTTAGATCATGAGCATCACTTTTTATGACTCTATCAGCTAAGCTAACTTATTTTTGTTACAGCTACGTTTTTTACTTTTTCCCATGTTTTTTCGAGTTGGTTTAAATTCATTACAACAAAAGTTGGTGTTATTATAGAAAGCTATTGTAATTAGGAAGAAATAAGGGACTAACAATATCAAGATAAAGGTCATGACTCTAGAAAGATGCCGGGTGAAATTAATCGGAATACTACAAATATTACATAGTTTATTAGAAAAATCTTTTTTGATACTCTTTGGGTAATTTGGTATTGAGACAAATAAATTTGGGAAGATGGCAAAAACTTGGCCTATTTTCTATATTTTGGTACTTTAATTGGAGTTAGGTACAATGAATTAATATGAACCAAGTAGGCAATTTGAGGTATCCAACTTCACAAATTCTTATTTCAGACGGACTAATTCCGTCTGAAAAATAAGACGGGATTATGTTGCCACTTTTTGATAAAATGTAACCACAGCTTATATCAACTTGTTTTCAATAGTGGTTACATCTAACTATAAAGTGGTTACAAAATCCCGTCTTATTGCTTCAGACCAAAATGGTCCGTCTGAAGCAAGACCAACTGATCCAACTTATTTGAGTACATTGTAACATTGTTTGAGGCTTTGAACCACTTACCAAATGGCCTTGTGTTTTCCCCCTTTTCTCTCTTTCCCACTTTCTTTGTCTAACAACAATTATATATTAGTATTTGTTAAATAAAAGTTTTTGAATTGAAAATAAGGATGATGTTACTTGTGGTATGAGTCATAATGTGTGGATGGTCACGTTGGTGTCTTGGTAAATATTCCATGTTTTATGGAGCAAGGTAAGAAAGGCAATGGTGGAGCATCTTAGTTATGTCAGGACGGGAAGGGTCTCGTTTTCGCTGATCTATTATATTACAGCTTACAGTTTTGAATCCCCTTATTTCAGTGATTATTAAGTCTTAAATATTTACACACAAATTAATAGTTTTAATGTCGTCCTCCCTTTACGTTTACTCTAAGACCCGTCACTCATATGGCGAAATTAGGGAGTTACTAGGGGCTCTTGTTGATTGTGTAGAATATGAACATCATAATTACAGTTTTTTAAATACTCCGTATATTTTTTGTTCACCTTTCTCACATTACCAATTTGCTTTTTTGAAATTTTAAATTTGATTATGTCACTAGTGACACTCCGTAGATTTGAGAGTCATTTCTTATATAATAAACCACGAGATTCATAAAATAAACCATGATAATACCAAAACATATTACCAATTTGCCATGATAGATACCACAAAATATATAGAATACAAAAACTACAATGTAAGAAGTTTTTTTTTTTGTAATGACTACGATTCTAGAAATGATAAATGTGATGATAAATGTATTGTTCTTGCAAATCTATAATTAACTAGTGAAGTCTGCATATTCACTTCACCGTTACATGATTGTCTATAATTTTATAGGACATTTGAGTATTGAAAAATGTTTATTAGTATAATATATTTAAACTATAATATATTTAAACATAGCGGAATAAAAAAAAAATATCAGCTCGTTAGGAGTATAATGCGCACATAGACGGTATATAATCCTTATTTAATGTTGTCAAAAAAAACATGGCAATTCATTTAGATAAATATGATAATTTATTTTGATGAATATGAAATATTATTTTGGAATTTAATTCATGAGAGTTAGAGGTGGAAAAAAGGACATGTCATGTTAATTAATGACACGTTTTACTTTTAGTTTATTGTTTCCAACTAAAATAGACAATGATACGGTTTGATACACCCTTTTTAGGCAGCCACTAATATGAGATTAACAACTTAATTACTTAGGTAATCGTGTAATACAATAGTCCATAGTTTAAATTAGGTAACACCTTCCTAGAGAGATGACTAGTCACTTGTTTTGTGTTCCAAATTGAAAGACACTTGCTTTGTCGAATTAGTTTTAAACCCGTGTACTAAACCCGTATACTGTATTTCTGTCACAAGCTGAAAACAGAATAAATGTGAAAAATTTAAGACAAAATATAGCCTGAACAAATTTTCTAAGCTATATCAGGTTGTTGTAGTTGTCATTGAAATGGTCACATTTATCGTTAAAATGACAACATTTGTTCGTCTTCAGCTTGTCACGAAAAGTGTCCGTCTTCAATGAGAATTTGTGATTACATTAATGTAATTGACAAGTTGCTCGATTACCTATTGTAAAAACAGGTAATGAGTACCAACTCTTATAAATTAACCAGTTGAGCTAGTTGAAAAGTCGACAAATACCAATCTAATTCCAATGTAATTCGGGTCGATAATGACAAGAGAAAAGCATTCAAGGCCATAGGCACATAACAAGATAATGTATACAAACCATCTCCCAGAACTTGATGCCTCTTTGAGTGACTTACTCTATATGCTGTACCACTTTCTAGTTCAGAATATTACAGAATGAATCATATTCATCATATAATGAAAAACTAATCAAACCCAATTACACTATTCACTTGCTTGTTATCTCATCAATCTCAGTTCTTCGATTCGGAAAGGAAGCCGGTTGAAAAAGACCCTTGTAAAGAGATTTCCTAGTGGAAGTAGCCTAATGTCGAATACCATAGATACCTTTTCTTTGGTTGCTAAAGATTGTTAAGAATTGATGTGCTTTAGTTCGGACATCCAATTTGCCCTTTACTTCATCTTTCTTTAGTGCTGCGGCTAGACAGCCTACGTCTTTTAACGTGTTCATCCCACCTGTGTGCCTCCGCCTCCACCTCCACCTCCACTGTCTTTATCGTCAAAATTCTGATCTGAGAATTCTGCAAAACAAAAAAAACATCGAGAATTGAATGGAAGAATTACTTGCATAGTTTCAAGCTAGCTAATGGCATTCAAGAAAGTAATCACCATCAATTCTCGTGCCGTTAAAGCTCATACCTACGGTGGGGGTTGTCAAAAATACGTATTTTATTTTATTTTTTAAAAAAGTTGCCTAGCAATGTTTTTTTTTTTGGTGTAAGGGAATGCCCAAGGGCGATTTGGATGCTGACGGGAATTTGATGCCTGGCAATTGGTTGATGAGCATGTTCTTGTTTCTGCAGATCAGTCATAGTAGACTAACACAAATAGACTGAACTCGTGAGATACAATCATTTAGATTTAGATAAAAAAGGAGCGGCCATGGTTTTCAGTTTTCACATAACAACAAACAACATCAAAGCCTTAATCCGGTTGGCCAACAAGAATCATCCTTTAAAGCCGTCCATGAGCGATTGCACGCCCACAAAGAAATATGTACAAGAAGAAAAGAGGAAATAGAAAACAGGATTCCTCGAGGAACATGCAAATATATTACTCAATATATCATAGAGTCCATCTATAAGTGCTCAAATCCTAATAAAGTTACCTCTACAAATGTTTGAATCTTGATAGGCTTGAGTACTGGAAGTGTGCTCTTTGATATTCCCGAATCCACACGTGTACATCGTTCTTCCTTGGCCTCCAATTGGCTGACCTTCAAATGAAGCATTTTCCTGAACAGCTTTGTTTTCTCTGCCTTTGGTTCTAAAATGCTGAATCCAGGGGTTTTGCAACAGAAATTGACGTTCATCAAATTGTCGAGGACGTGGTTCACCTCTTCCAACTGGAATTCTCTGCCAGCAACCATTTTGCTGGACCTTGTACTAAAATGATGATGAAAAAACTCGTTGATATGGCTTACAGTTACAACTATCTCAAAACAAAACTTGACAAAACACAAGAAGCGTAAAAGTATCATAAGACAGTCCAAGGGCAGAGCTCAAGTTGCAGCAAAAGGAAAGAAAGCAAGGGTTTGTGATCAAAGGGGTTAACTAGGCAAAAATATTACGGAGTATGTTGTTACAAATTTTGAGCCTCGGAATTTTTATTTTAAAAGCTTACCCTTTGACCTTAATTATCATGGTACGACTATCTCCTTATGGTTGAATGGTTTTGATGAAAGGATTTCTCATGAAGAGATAAAGAATGAAAGGTTTTTTCCGTTTGGAACACGTGGAATTGCATTCTGAACATGTAGCCTGGGTTCGATGCCTGTGTACCATGTCACAGCAGATACAATTTTAACTTTTCTAAATGTCTTTTAGACAGTAACAGCAGATACTACTTTTCTAGATTCCAAAATACTCCTAAATGTGTACCTGGCCAGTGGAGTTCGATTCAGTTTGGTTGCGTGATCTCAGATGTGAAAGGTGCTTCCTACGTGACTGCAAACCGCTTGATTCTATAGAACTGTATAATTGTTGAACAAATGAAGCTTCCATCGACTTAAGATACAAGCTATGCTTCTCATCAGTCCACTCCAAGGGTGTAGATTCATGTGTAAACAAGTCCTACAAGACATTCAAACACGCCAGTTGAAAGTATAAGTCATGTCTTAAAGATCGCCAGTGTCACACACAAAGCAAGTTATTATCCGACACAGAGCCCTAATCATCCGAAACTTGGATTAAACTAGCACTTGCTGTACTGATCCATGATGTCACATAAACGTGTTAACATCATCTCAATTTTCTCCAGGAGTGCGGCCATTTGGAATTTGGATAGACCTTTTAAGAGGTGATAGTTTTGGCATAGCGGACCAGTACGCTTACAAGGATCGAATACGACGACACATGAAATCACCATTTTACATAATCTAATCTAATCAATCACACTACACTACCAAAGGCTACTACCAAAGAAAGTAACTATTTTTTTTTGTTAAATTTTTCAATCTTTTCTTGAGTTCCTGATTGCATAACTAATTCGCCCCTTAACGAATTTAATCTATGTTTTAGTCCCTTCAGTTTAAATCTTAGCTCCGCTACTGTCTACTATATTAGTGACTACACCCAAACACACACAACCTAAATGTTCACTTTGTTCAATTACGGTATAAGACCATTGATTGGACCTCGAGCATCAGCTTAAGCTTGTTGTTGTGATCGTCTCTCGCATGGAACGAGAGCTAGATGACCCTAAGTTCGAATTCCCAAGTTCAAATCCTAGAATTTTCACAAACTCCTAATTTTCTTAAAATTGACAAAAAACAAAACAAGTTTCATATTTCTTTTATTACTACTAAAAATGCACAAAACGCTACACAATTACTAAGATTATTAAAGGATTATAGCAATTTATCCATCAAAAAATCACAATTCATTCAGCTAAACATGTAGATAGGTCTCTTGAGAGACGGTCTCTCCATAAAACCGCTTTGCTATTTAAATCTTATAAAAATAGTTACCAACTTTTTTCTGTCTACCTAGTTTGGTAAACGAGGGACGGTCTTACACTAAGTTATCGTAAAACGGTCTTACAATAGATCTACAATATAATAAAAATTACACATAAAACAAACAAAGTTCATCAGCTAATTAATTTCCTCAAACATATCAATCAATTAATAAATCTTAAATTCCCAAATAAACATAAATAAAAAATATCATCAAATAAATATAAAAATCATGAAAATTCAAATTCAAATTTTACCAAATTAGAAACCTCTTCTTGTACATCAACACCAACAAGATCTCTCCCTCTAACCCTAGAAGTTTGAGAACTCATCACTAAATTACTCAACAAAAAAAACCCAGAAAAACCCAGAAATTAGAATTTTATAATAATCCAAAAAAAATTAAGAATTTTATTTTTTTTAATTATTTTTTAATTTAGGGATGAAGATATTAATGGAGAAGATATTTTAATGGTGGAGGAAAGATGATGAAGAGAAGAAAGAAGAAGGGGCGGTTGTGGGACCCAGGAAATGTTACAGTTGGCAACGCTTTTTACACGTGTCAATGTTTTTGTTGTTTATTTAAATACTTGGTGGGCCCAGGCTGCTGTTTAGATATTTTTGGACAAAGTATCTTATGCACTTGGTCAATGTTAATGGTAACATTTTAGCAAAATAATATCTTGGCAACTTACTTCTAACTTCTAAGTTTAAAGTCTTCTACTACCCATGTAAACTATGATTCGATTATTTGTTTATGTTTTTTATTTATTTGTCTTTTTATGTTGGAAATGTTTTGATAATAATTTAATTGTTTAGTTGCATTATCTTCCACTTATAACTCAATAGTATCGCTCAGAAATGATTCTTGTTTCATCTCCATAATCTTTGTGTCAAAAGTAGTGGTATACAAATGACCGGGACGGAAAGTGTGTAGTATGTATGTTACCAGAGCGGGCACTTGTAGAGTTGTAGTGGTGGTAATTGGGGTCGTTTGACGGGTCGGGAGGTCAGACTAGTTAAATCAGGACGGTTTAGGTTTAGTCAAGTCGGGTTGGTTCAACTTCTTAAGTTTGGATGATATTGGGTAAACGTGTCCTTTCAAGCAGATCTGACACTGCTCATGAGATGAAAGGAAAGGTAAGCTTCCCTGGAAGTGAGAGGCTTTGGTTAGATCTATGCCAGGTGAAGTCTTTGTTATGAAAGGCGACCCATTAAAAAGAAGCGAGGCATCAAGCTATAGAGACTCGTTTCTATAAAAGCACTTCCGCATCTGAGGATTCGCAGAGAAAAGGACACCAAATGATAGGACCGAGCCCAGTCTCTTGGATGAGTGAAAGGCAGGTCGTAGGATCATGGGGAGAGTTGGGTAGAGAAAGTATCCCTGTGAAGAAGAAAGAAAAAATTATCCTAGTTCTTTGAATGAGAGCCTTTATCTCGTTGCGGTATACTTTTGCTCCGACTTCCACTTTTTGTTCCACTAACTGTGCTCGGATTGCTAGAGCGGAAACTCGAAAGAAATGCCGAGTCTAGGAATAGGAAAAGCGGATTCTCGGTTAGCTTTAGCACATGAGGGTGATCGTAGATCAGGAAGCTAAGCAAGTCTGACACTCATATTGGAAGGGACTGACATCTTATATTGAATTACGATTATGCCCTTATTTGTTCAAAGTAGGCAAGTAGAAACTACCGCACCGTGGGCTTAGTACAAGGTATACTAGAATGCATTGCATTCCAAGTGGGATTCCATAGCTTTAAGGGAGAAGAAGGAGCGAAGTCTTAACTACCACACACGCTACTACTATACTACTAGCACTCTACGAGTATCTTAGTTGAGTGACTAGACTGAGACTCTCTTTGATATCAATCACTAAACTAAAAGCAAAAATCATAAGAGAAGAAAGGTGCATCTCTCTAAGCTAAGATCGTCTGCTCCTCAACAATTTTTCAAAAAAAAAGTGCCGCAGCTCCTTTTTAGGCGAGCGAAGGGAAAACTATCTTTCTAGTGGATCTAGAATATCCCTCTATGGTATCAATCACTTTGTAAATTGGATATATCCGCGACTGGAAGGTATCCTCAACCCCCCGCTATGTGCGCTTAGAAGCTGAGACTAAAGCAGCTTCGAAAGAAAGCTTTTTTTAACAAATCCAATTCTCCTGCCCAACCCATAGGTCCGGGTCTGGAACATCACATTAGGCAGCTACGTCACGTCTGGAACAAGCCCCTCAACCAGCACTGTCAACCTACTTCCATAACTAGAGCTTCCCACTCTTACTCGAGGAGGATTACATAACATACATAATCCCCAATCTTTTGATCGCTAAGAGATAGCAGCACTCCTAATTGGATGACAAACTGACAGCGTATAATCAATTGCTACATCCATGGCAGCCTAAACTCAATGTCGGATAAGGTCACGGCTGCATTAATATACGGAGGACCCACTTGAAAGAGGTCCGATTGATCCCATAGTGTAACCCGAGACAACCTCATATTCGACCATTGATAAAGAATTGATTCCAACCCACAATGCTAGCAGATGGTGGGCCTCCGCTGGCGCATTCTCTACCATAGAATTCGGCCTTCTGGGTAAGGCAGCGAAAAGGAGGCTCGAGGGCTTGTTAAGAAGGCGGCAAGGGCCGACGAAAGGGGCAAAACAAAAGGCCTTTTTTGGTCCCCGCTGAGCCGTGGGTGCTTGCGGGGGGGTTGTGCCACGGCGAAACAAGGGAATGAAAGGCCGTTGAGGTCCTGAATCTGACCATAACTTATTAAAGCCGACGTGAAATTCTATCGTTGGGAAATGACTGTTATCCCAAAATAACTTCAAACAACCCACCCGAGAAAGACTGAACCTGAAAAGACTAGGCCCGAATTCTTGAAAACCTGCACAACCTTAACGGCGTAGCCCAGATTGACCTGACCCTAACCCAAATCGATTGGCCCGTTTTCAAGGTCTTTCCGGTCTAGTTAGGTCGTTGTTAGAACATATCATTTGAGCCAAACTAATTTATTGGGTTGAGTCAGACGTGGTTGAGTCATTTCAAGCCTCATTATTGTTAGAATTTCATTATTATATTGCAATTTCCCTAATAATTATAGTTTTTGAATTAGTTGGTCAAATACATGGCTAATAACGTCAAACTTATCAAGCTAAATGTTAAGTCGCTTTCATTTGGATCAATATTAAGTTTAATAAATGTGGGATCATTAGTGTGATCAAGTTAATTTTTAATCAAGCTCTTATCAGGTCGAAAAAGCTTCGCGTTAGAGTCATTATGATTAACGAGTGTGGTTCAACACGAGTTATGTTGGTTTTCGTTAGCTATATTTTTGGGTTTTGTGGGGTCCGGTCAAGTTTCCACCTCTAGTTGGCATAAGTGACCCGACTAATATAACCCGATTCGATAAGTTTACCCTAACACCCGAAAATGAGCCAAACTCGAGCCACTAGTGACTAAATCCAAACTAACCCAATCCGAAAGCGACCTCTTCGAACCTAACTACTTTACGTACTCCATAACCACTAGTGGTTCAATAAGACATTTTCGATATAAATTATTTTACTATTACTAAAACTTATACGACACTTACAAATGATATGTATAATCGAAAACCGATGTCGATATTCTATCAACATTTTAACAAACAACCCCCTTTTAGTCGTTATATAAAGTTGTTAATTATTTGTGATAATAATAACAAAAGAAAAATGACAAGACTTACCCTTTCCTTATCTCCCACACCCACTTCCTCCCTCCCTCTTTTCCCGCCAAAACCTCCACTCTCCGCCGCCGTCACTCCGCCGTCGCCGACGGAGAAATCGCCGGCAATTTCCCGACGAATCGCCGCGCTAATTCCTCTTATTTCAACCGCCGCATCTCCCGCTTTCGCTTTCGATTTCGATTTTCGCATTTGTATGTCATTGATTTCTTCCTTATTACTTTCAATTTGGTAACTTGAATCATACAAAACCCTAACCCTAACCCTAATCTGTGTGATTTTTTTTCAGCAGGACCTAAAGATTGGTTAAAGGAGCAGAAGAAGAAGTCTGTTAAGTATCTTTTAGCTCCAATTATTGCTTCGAGAGAAATTCTTAGTTACGCGCAACAATTGCTTTGTATGTAATTTTCTTGATTTCTGTGTTTATTTTATCGCTTTTACTTGTTTTGCGATTTGCGATTTGCGATATACTCCCTCCGTCCCGTTCAATTCTTTAGGGTTGCTTTTGGCACAAAGAAAAAAAATAGAAACGTAAATAGTTGACCGGGAGGAGTGGCCGTGACATAGGTAGTACGAGGAGTTGTTATCGGGATTTTTTTGAATTCTATGGAGTATCATGTATCATAGTAGTTATCCTGTGTGACGGTTGTCTCCCGTGTATTCTTGCAAAATGTGATCACTTTTTGATCAATTGTAATCACTTTTGCATAAATAGGGATCACTTTGGAAAAAAATGTTCGTTTTTTAGCCACCAAAATTGGCAACTAGTTATCAAAAACTGGTCACTTTTCTACTGGTCGCATGTGAGACTATCGCACAAGAGAATTTGTGCATATATTTAATATGGCCCCTAACATGAATGAACAGTTTCAAAATTGAACAATGTACCATAATTCGGGTTTTTAATGGTTAAGTTTTGTCATGAAAAGATGTTTAGTGGATGAGTAAACGTGATTAGGTTTGATGTATGTTTTGTTATGAAAAATGTTTTGTGGATGAGTAGGTGGTAATTAGGCGGATGGATTTGTTGGGTTTGATGGCTTAACAAGCCTTTCTTGTTTTGCTTGGGAATCCCACATTGGTGGGGAACTCCCTCCTCTTCTTGTTTTTATATGATCTTTTCTTTGTATGCTTAAGTGTGACACAAAGGAGTTTTGTATAGGTGTATGGGCCAAACACACACACTCACTAGTAATGGTTTGATATCCCCCACAGATGCCGAAGAAAAACAAAGAGGAAATTCCTGGTTAAAGAAGGATTTGATACTTAAGCGTTCAATGTCTTTTGACTTAAATTGACTTGGAGCGTGCTATACAAGTCTGTTTTAAAGACTTCCATGATATAGTACCTCCGCCCAAAGTAAACACATAACCACTGGTTGGACATATCTCATCATTACTTGAAACCCAATTAGCATCACAAAAACCGTTTTGAGAATTCAAGAGAAGGTCACGGCTTCTTTAGTGGCGCTAAGTGAGACTAGGAAGGAAGTCTTTGGATTCGCTCGAACTGATGACTTCCACCACGTCAAGGTGACAGAAAGGCTTTCTGACTTGGCCTGGCCCGGTCGCCCAAAGTTGGTCTAATTGCTCAAACACAGGGATCTCGGTCCAACCGCCTGTATTCCAGCCAGGATCTGGTAGAACTCGTTCTTTGCCCGCGAGCTCTTAAGGTATTTATAGTTCGAAGAGGAGTCAGCAAGCATAATTCAGCTCCTTCATCGGGTCTCACTGCCAAAGCTCTTTAAGGCCTTCTCTCATAAAAGCTTTAAAGGACTGCTTTAGCTGACCTTATTCTTAATGAAAGGGGCATCCTCTGTTCGCGTGTGGATAAACTTTGGAAAGCAGTCTCATCGGCAAAAGCTGGATAAGTTGTTCCAGGAGCAAGCTCCCGGAGAACAGGAGAACAACCCCTGAGAATCCTTCCAGTCAGTCGCCAAAACTGCAGGAAATTTTCTATAATGTAAACATAAACTAAATAGTACCTTTAAGATACTTAAGCAAGCGACGAAGAGCATCCCAATGTTCACTACTGGGGTTATGAGTATACCGACTGAGTCTACTAACAGCACAAGCAATGTGAGTACAATTCATGAGAAACATTACACTTCCTATATTCTTAGCATACTCCGCTTGTGACACACTTTCACCAAAATTCTTACACAAATGTATGCTAGGGTCATAGGGAGTTCTAGCAGCAACAACATCAAAACAGTTCAATTTTTTCAACACTTTTTCCACATAATGAGACTGACTCAAGGAAATACCGTCAGAGTTTCTAATTACTTTAACTCCTAGGATAACATCGACTTCCCCTAAATCCTTCATCTCAAACTTTGATGACAAAAACTCCTTGGTCTTATTTATAACACTCAAATTCTTACCAAGTATTAACTGATCATCAACATAAAGACAGATGAATCAGAGTTGTTAACAACATATCCATCCTTTATCAAAGTGTTGTCAAATTTCTCATACAATTGTTTAGGTGCTTGTTTTAGACCATACAGTGATTTCCTTAACTTACACACCTTTCTTTCTTGACCCTTAATCACAAAACCCTCAGGTTGAGACAAGTATATTTCTTCCTCTAAATCACCATTTAGAAATGCTGTCTTTACATCCATTTGGTGCACAACTAAACCATGAATAGCAGCCAAAGAAATAAGAGTCCTAATAGTAGCAATTTTGGTCACGGGAGAGTAAGTATCAAAATAATCAATATCTTTCTTTTGAGTAAATCCTATAACCACAAGTCTAGCCTTGAACCTTTCTATTGATCCATCAGGTCTCATTTTCTTCTTAAAGATCCACTTACTACTAATGGGTCTACTACTCTTGGGTAAATCGACTAATTCCCAAGTTTGATTCGACATAATAGAGTCTAGTTCACTTTTAATAGCATCTTTCCAAAAATTAGCATCTATAGACCTCATAGCCTGATCATATGTTTTTGGACCTTCTTCTATTAAATAGGCTGACGCAAGCTCATCACTAACCAAACTAAAAGATTTGACATCAGACAGAAAGGTCGAAACAAAATCATCTCCAAAGGTTTTTTCGATTCTAGCTCTCTTACCTCTTCTAGATGCGGCAACATGATCAAAAGACGTCGAACTAGAAGGCACATGACCAGGTAAGACAGACATGCTAGAAGGCGACACATCATCTTTCCTTAAAAGGAAAGTATGTTAAAAAAACTCGGCATCTCTTGCCTCGGAAATAGATCTATCACGGAAGGACAAAAATCTATAGGCAGAACTATTTTGAGCATAGCCAATAAAAACACAATCATAAGTCTTAGGTCCTATGGTAGGTTTCCTAAAGTCAGGCAATCCTACCTTAGCTAGACACCCCCACACTTTAAGATAACCCAAGTTTGGAGCGTACCCTTTCCACAGCTCATAGGGAGATTTGTCTAATTTCTAATGAGGTACCCTGTTAAGAATATGACAAGCAAACAAAATAGCTTCCCCCCACATATCATCAGGAAAACCAGAACTTAAAAGCATAGCATTCATCATCTCTTTTAAAGTTCGATTTTTATGTTCAACTACACCATTGGATTGGGGCAGATAAGGTGAGCTTTTCTCATGGATAAGGCCAAATTTCTCACAACAACTTACCAGGAAGTTAGAACCATACTCACCACCCCTGTCGGACCTAATACGCTTAATCTTTCTGTCAAGTTGATTTTCTACCTCGTTCTTATACTTGATAAACATCTCTTGTGCTTCATTTTTTGTCTTAAGAAGGTACACTCAGGTGAACCTAGAATAATCATCTATGAAGATTACATAATAGTGTTTCCCTCCTCGACTCATGGAATTCTTGAAGTCAGCTAGGTCGGTATGAATTAACTAGTAGCCCGGTGTTTCTAATCTTAACAGGCTTACTAGGTTTCTTAGAAAACTTTGCCTCTACACAGCTAGGACACTTAGAGAACTCACTATTACTAAAATCAGAAATTAAAGACATCGCTTTAAGTCTTTTAATAGAATCAACATTTAAATGACCTAGTCTACCATGCCAAACATCAAGAGACTCAACGATATAAGCAGAAGAAGATGCAATGTTATTATTAAAAACTGAATCAACTATAACATTTAAAATAAATAGACCTCCCAAGAGATAACCCTTGCCCACAAAATCCCCACTACGAGTAATTATAACTTTATCAGCTTCAAAAACAATTTTCAAACCAGCTTTGTTTAGTAAAGCTCCAGAAACTAAATTACGTCATAGTGTGGGAACCAAAAGCACATTGTTAACAGCGAGGGTTTTCCCCGAGGTAAGTTTCAGAAGGATCTTGCCTTTGCCATTAATAGGAGCGGAAGAAGAGTTGCCCATAAAGACACATTCACCATTGTTAACTTCTTCAAACTCGGAAAATAGCTCATTGTTTGAACATAAGTGCCTTGATGCCCCAGTATCCAAAATCCAATCAACAGCATGAGCCACCAGATTAGCCTCCACTATGACCGCAGCAATAACATCTTGGTTCTCGGCAAGATTGGCAAGATTGGCTTGAGCACCATTCTGACCAATTGGACCACCTTTCTTTTGAGGACACTGATACGCCTTATGCCCAGCCAGACCGCATACATAACAAACAAAGTTTTCCGGTTTCTGAATATTCCCGATAGGTTTGTGGAATTTCCTAGTCTTGGCTTGACCCGGTTTGTTGTAAACAAACTTACGAGATTGATTTTGACCCTTGGACTGCCCCTGACCGAATTTGAGCTTACCTTTACCTTTACCTTTAGATTTGTCCAAATTCGAAGAGCCTCCAGTTTCAACAATGTTAGCCTCAAGTGTTGACAGATTTCAAAGCTAACTTATCTTTAAGACGATTGGCCTCTTCAGTACGCATATGACCTATCAATTCTTGAAGAGACAAATCCTTTTTCTTATGTTTAAGGTGATTCCTATACTCACTCCAGGACGGGGAGAATTTTTCCAGCAACACATTAGCCAAAAAAACTTCATCTAGTTTCATGCCCTCATTAACAACATCAGCACAAAAACTCTCATACTCATGAACTTGATCCATAATAGGTTTATCATCTACCATAGAAAAATTTAACCACTTTCCAACCACATACTTCTTTTTCCAGCATCATCCGAACCATATTTTTTCTCTAACGTCTCCCAAATAAATTTAGCAGACTTATGAATCATGAAAAGGTCGAACAAAGTATTAGTCATGTGATTTAGAATGTGACACCTTGCTGTTTTATTATCCTTGACATATTTTTCAAAGACTCTTCATTTTTCTTAATAATAGAAGCAAGGGGAGGGGTTTCTTCAACATAATTAAGAGTAATCGAAATAGGTGCATCGGAAAATAGAACATAATCGACATCTAGTTGTTCGAAAAACATAAGCAGCTTTTAGACAAATAGAACATCATCGACATCTAGTGGCTCCAATTTAGACAAATCAGGAATAGTCTTATTCGACACAACATCCATTTTTACGCAGAAATTAATAGTTTTCAAATTGTTAGTAAAGAAGAGAGTAACAATGGAATAGAACTTATCAATTTAGAGAACTTGCAGTGCCGTGGTAAATATCCACCGACTTGAAAACTATTACGGCACGACGGAGGTGGTAATCGATCCACGCTGGTAGTTCCCCAAGGTTCACACTGCAGCACCCGTACACCACCACTAGCGTATGAGACCTTTGGAACTTTCAGTAACACAATACCCAACCCAGGAAAAGAAGACATTTGTTTAGAGAGGAGAAGATTGGTTTTTAGTGTGTTAAAACCGAAAGAAACACTGGCTATTTATAAGAACAACACCCAGTAGAGAAGCAAAAAAAAAATGCTGAAAACCGATTTTAAGGTCTTAAGGTCTCCAAATTATCTTTATTTCAAGTGAGATGCCAATTTCGTTATCCCGAGTCAGTATTGTATGTCTTATAGATATTACAGTGCAAATTTAGAGACATTTTATTTCAAGGCCCAGTTGTCCCGAAAACCGTGGATAATAACCTTGAAAATCAGCAGTTTTCAACGATATTCGGAAACCAAATATATTTTTTCACTAAAGGTATTTATAGACCCGTTACGTCTATAAATAGAAATTGGATGTTAGTATCCCTCTTTAAACAACGTAAAAACGGAGATTATTACTTGTTTCCTCTAATAAATACAAGGTCTGAAAAGTGGTCTTAAGGTTTCCAAAATATCTCTATTTCAAATAAGATGCCAATTTCGTTATCCTGGCTCATTATTATATGTCTTAGACATATTATAGTGCGAGTTATAGACATTTTATTTCAAGACCCAGTTGTCCCGAAAACCGTGGATAATAACCTTCAAAATCAGCGGTTTTCAGCGATATTCGGAAACCAATTTTTTTTTTCTCTAAAGGTGTTTATAGACCCGTTACGTCTATAAATAACAATTGGTTTTAGTATCCCTCTTTAAACAACGTAAAAGTGGAGATTACTACTTGTTTCCTCTAATACAGACAAGGTCTGAAAAGTGGTCTCAAGGTCTCCAAAATATCTTTATTTCAAATCAGATGCCAATTTCGTTATCCTGAGTCATTATTATATGTATTAGAGATATTACAGTTCGAATTTAGAGACATTTTATTTCAAGGTCCAGTTGTCCCGAAAACCGTGGATTATAACCTTTAAAATCACCGGTTTTCAGCGATATTCGGAATCCAAAAATATTTTTTCCATAAATGGTATTTATAGACCCGTTACGTCTATAAATAGCAATTGGATGTTAGTATCCCTCTTTAAACAACGTAAAGACGGAGATTACTACTTATTTCCTCTAATACAGACAAGGTCTAAAAAGTGGTGTTAAGATCTCCAAATTATCTTTATTTCAAGTGAGATGCCAATTTCGTTTTCCTGAGTCATTATTATATGTCTTAGAGATATTACAGTTGGAATTTAAAGACATTTTATTTCAAGACCCAGTTGTCCCAAAAACCGTGGATTATTACTTTCAAAATCAGCGATTTTCAGCAATATTCGGAATCCAAAACTATTTTTTCCCTAAAGGTATTTATAGACCCGTTAGTCTATAAATAGCAATAGGATGTTAGTATTCCTCTTTAAACAACGTAAAAACGGGATTACTACTTGTTTTCTCTAATACAGACAAGGTCTGAAAGGTGGTCTCAAGGTCTCCAAAATATCTTTATTTTAAATCAGATGACAATTTCGTTATCCGAGTCATTATTATATGTATTAGAGATATTACCGTTTGAATTTAGTGACATTTTATTTCAAGGTCCAGTTGTCCCGAAAACCGTGGATAATAACCTTTAAAATCAGCTGTTTTCAGCGATATTCGGAATCCAAAAATATTGTTTCCATAAAAGGTATTTATAGACCCGTTACGTCTATAAATAGCAATTGGATGTTAGTATCTCTCTTTAAACAACGTAAAAACGGAGATTACTACTTGTTTTCTCTAATACAGACAAGGTCTAAAAAGTGGTCTTAAGGTCTCCAAATTATCTTTATTTCAAGTGAGATGCCAATTTCGTTATCCTGAGTCATTATTATATAACTTAGAGATATTACAGTTCGAATTTAAAGACATTTTATTTCAAGGCCCAGTTTTCCCAAAAACCGTGGATAATAACCTTTAAAATCAGCGGTTTTCAGCAATATTTGGAATCCAAAAATATTTTTTCCCTAAAGGTATTTATAGACCCGTTACGTCTATAAATAACAATTGGGTGTTAGTATCCCTCTTTAAACAACGTAAAAACGGAGAATACTACTTGTTTCTCTAATACACAAAATGTCTGAAAAGTGGTTCTAAGGTCTCCAAACAATCTTTATTTCAAATCAGATGCAAATTTCGTTATCCTGAGTCATTATTATGTCTTAGAGATATTACAGTGCGAATTTTACAGACTTTTTATTTCAAGGCCCAGTTGTCCCGAAAATCGTGGATAATAACCTTGAAAATCAGCGGTTTTCAGCGATATTCGGAAACAACAAATATTTTTTTCCCAAAAGCTATTTATAGACCTGTTACGTCTATAAATAGCAATTGGTTTTTAGCGATATTCGAAATCCAAAAATATTTTTTATTGGTCCAGTTTTGTATAGGTGTATGGGCCTGTGGATTGGGTCAAACACTCGCGCGCGCGCCACACCGGGCCAGGCGGGGCTCGGGACTTGGGTGGAGCACCTGCGTTGCGGGCGTAGCCTTCTTTTTGCTACCTGTGTGATTAGTCTTTTTGGGTCCACGTACATTGCACCTGTTTCTTATAACAGTCAAAGATTTTATCCCTGTAATTAAGTGCCTAATTTATAGCCTTAATTACGGATTTGATTATGTGATTATGGGGAGCGTTTTTTCCGGCTTCTCTACTGGCTATTGTTCTTATAAATATCCAGTGTTTCTTTCAGTTTTAACACACCAAAAACCAATCTTCTCCTCTCTAAACAAATGTCTTCTTTTCCTGGGTATTGTTACTAAAAGTTCCAAAGCTCTCATACGCGGTGGTCTACGGGCGTGGATCGATTAACACCTCCGTCGTGCCGTAATAGTTTTCAAGTCAGTGGATATTTACCACGGCACTGCAAATTCTCTAAATCGATAAGTTCTATTCCATTGTTACTCTCTTCTTTACTAACAGGATTCTCTATTTAAGGATGAGTAATCAGTTTAAAATGCCGAAACATTACATTTAAAAGAGGTGGATGAGTAAGCGTACTTAGGTTGATGGATTCACGAATCGGGATTTTTCTGAATGAATAGTTTCAAAATTTACCAATGTACCATAAGTCCATAATTCGGGGTTTTGGTTAGGTTTTGTCCCATACTCCCATTAAAAGATGTTTAGTGGACGAGTTAACAAGATTAGGTTGATGGATGTACCTTAATTGGGTTTTTAACGGTTAAGTTTTGTTATGAAAAATTGTTTTGTGGATGAGTAATTAGGCTGATGGATTCACTAATTAAGGATGAGTAATCAATTGAAATTGCCTAAATGAATTAAGGATGAGTAATCAATTGAAAATGCCTAAACATAACATTTTAAAGAGGTGGATTTGAACTTAATTGAGTTCGGGGGTATATTAGATAATTTTAGAACAAATAAAGGGTACTTCTTAGAATTTTGAAGCATAAAGGGCTACACTGTTTGAATCCCTTAATTTATCTTGTGTGATCATTTTCCCGTTTTATTTTTGTTTTTGTTGAATAGTGTCAAAGGATTCAAGTTTTGAGCAAAAGGATATGGACGAAATCAGGGGGATGTTAAATACTGCTGCAAGGGACTGCGTTGCGGAGGATAGGAATTCCTTGGTTGCATTTCAAGCTAGAACTGGTGTGGAGGTTTGATTTCCAATTTTAGAACTTATTATTGCTGTCATTCGATGCAGTTTTTGACACAACTTTCATTGTAGATCATTAGGAAACAATCTATTTGTGTTGCTATCACAGGGCAAGGTTGCGAACATTCAGCCCTGTCACCTGCAATTTACGGGAGCCCTTAAGGCTCTTGAGTAGTGTTGTGGTTGCTGCCCTGAGTTATCTTTATCATCAGTCTATAATTAAAACATGCATATTGGATCGGTAATTGGGGATTCTTGACATGGAAATTGTAAAGAGTGAGGGGGCCGTGTTGAATCACGGGACTGTATGGATATGATATTTTCATTCTAATCTTAATCTTTGTGAAACTTAGACCCAAAAATTATCCATGGTCCATGGTCGACCCTTAATGAGGAACCTCACAATTTTTTCCGGCTAATCCCGATATATAAAAAAGACATAACATCCCAGGGGCCTAGTATATGTTCCTAACCATATATTTTATGTTGTCATCTTTAACTAGAAGCCCCTTTCCCCGTTTCCGCTAGAAACTTCCCCTTGTTTTTTAGTTATCTTTATGAGCGTTTTTGCGGAAACAATCTTCTATTTATTTCATGTAGTCGATGTCATGGAATGGGGGAGCATGCAACATTTTTGTCTATGATAGTATCCCAGTTGGACTTCCTAATATTGGTTGGAGGTTGCATTTCTATGCTCAAAATTTAGGAGTCACCTTTTGTAGTTGACCGTTAGAAAAACAAATCTAATGTTTTTCGTTTGTACTTTGTATGCCTTTGCTAATCTCGGGCCTTGGATATGATATGGTATGAACATTAGAAGCTACTGTTTTTTCCGAAGCTAAGAATGAAGTAATGAACTCTTTTTTCTATAGAAGAACGTTCATTATTACATCCTATTATATATTGAGCTTATCAGAATTTTGAGAGGACTCTTCTAGTATTTTTTAAGTACTATTACTGGTCCTTACTTCAATTGGTGTTCCTAACAGGTTTGCACATTTAAATTGGTTGTGTCAAACGCCTCGTCATTACTCAACGATAATGATCCTACCAAGTTGGAAGCTGAAACCAGGCTAAATGATCTTATAAGGTAATGTTGTGGTTGCTATGAACCTGTAAAGTAACTGATCTTTCAGAATTTTAACTACGCTTTGATAAGTCATATAGCTTTGTTATGTCCACCAATATTTGATTGGTTTACTGCATCGTTTGAATTATCTTCGTTATGTCCACCAATTATTTTGGGGATGGAACAACATTTGTTAGCTGCCGTGTCGCATGTTCGACACCTGCCTGCCTGCCTGACACCGACACTTCAGCTGAGACCAAAAAATAGAAAAATTTGCACAAAATAGCCGTATCCAACACTCCATACGTGTGAGACACGACACCCGTTTCGGAGAGTCAGAGTAACATAGGTTTTCTTAACCTTAGTTCAGAAAAGTGTACCTAAGCCCGAGGGTTAGTGAGGCACTGGCCAAAATGCCTCGGTGCGCCTTATAGACAAAGCGCAGACTAGCAAGGCCTACTGCTTTGCAATTTTCATTGATTATTTATTCTATTTCTATTATTATATTATGTCCTCATAGGGTATCCATTATGGTTGTTTTTCAGCACATTGTTTTTATTATGAAGCTTCTTGGGAAAAGTCTCCATTAATTAGCGTTCATTATGTGTTAGGTCTTCATGGAGAGACTAAGACTTGCATCTTTGATTATCTCAATGTGAAAGTTGGGAGGATGTGGGTCCCTTCTAAAAAAACTGTTTGAGGTTTTTCTTTCGGTGGGGGTATATTTCGGAAGGACTGCGAAAGTTAGGAAGATAATCCTACTATTATGGTTTCCCTTAGGTTTCCACGAAGCACTCACAGTTTTTGGTTGTCACGACTCATGAGTGAGCTACATGAGTTTGAAGTTCATATTTCTGCACTCTCAAGGCTATAGCTTCATATAAAATGTACCAGAATTCTTAATTTCCTCATCTGTGTTGTTCATGAAAGGGATCATGTTTCAAATCTGTAATCTTCGTCTCTTTTTTTTTTTTTTTTTTACAGATCATTCAGCTCTCTTAATGGGCTGGTCAAAGAAGCAGATGTTCAACTTGTCTCAAATAGGTATGAGATACTTTTCGAGTTCAACTATTAATTAGTATTTCTAAGTCGTAAATTTTTATATTTGTATAATCATCTAAATAGTTTGTATCTTTGATCTAACGCAATTTATCCTTGTCCTGTTCCCACATACGGAGTACATAATAGAGTCAGTTTGGATGGGAGCGCCATTGATCTATCAACTACTACTATAAATATGAGTTTATTTAAAAAAGGGATGTGCACCATCAACTTTAGTGTTGCACAGGAGTCATGTTATATATTTTATGGTTTCTAACAGAAAAAAAATATAACGTGAATTAGAAGTCATACGAAGTAGAAACCAAGGGCCAACATGCAGAAACCAACCTTTGGTGTGATTGTTTGCTTGCTGTGAAGTTGATTTTTCCTCGAAATTGTATCAGAGAACACATACCTGTCTCTTTGTATTTATCATTTCTTACCAAGCAATTGTAATTGTTTTAAAGATTAGATTACTTCCTAATAAAATTACTGTCTATAACAATCTAAGAGGTTTATATGCAATTCTTTTGTTTTTACCGACCTTAGAGGAAAATCCAATGTATCTGTCAAATCATTGGTTATCCGTGATGTTTGTTCACTTGATTTTCGCTCTTGCCATTTCCTTTATATTGTTTTGGTTTATAATCCTGTTATCTAGATTCATATCTTCCATTGGAGATGGTAGAAAGGGGCAGACTTCAGATTCAGTGTAGAGATGTTGTGAATTTTATGGCTCCTGCATTCTCGTGTTTCTAATTTGTTGTTAAAATGTGAAACAGAGAAAAGGTTGCAGATGCTCTGACAGATACATTGTTGACTCTCGACAAATTTGAGCAAGGAATCATGGGATGCATTGAAGCTTGATGTTTGCTCAGATTAACACGGGCTTGTTTTTCTCTGACTGATACATTGTCAACCTTCTACCAATTTGAACAAGGAATCAAGGGATGCATTGAAGCTTGATTCTGCTCAGATAAACACTGGCTGGTTTTGTTACTGAGAATTTTGATTTTACGCATTTGTACTACTGCCTAGAAATGGTGAAAGTAAGTTGGGATTGGCACCCTCCATTTTTTCTACATGTTAACATTTGATTCACCTTGTGCATATTTCTTTCGTAATGCTGATGTTCTTATTATGTTTTCTTAACTCGTGACTTTGTTGGGCGCGGGCTAGCCTGGCAAAAATCTCTCTTTTAACATCATATTTGTTGTTAAGAGTGATGTTTGCAAAACCCAACTAATCTTTTCAAGTGGCATTTACGATAATAGTGCCTGGACAAAGTCAGGTTATATCCGAGCCTATGAAACCGTCCCTAAGATTGTTCAAACGTGAGTTCCTTCCTGAATAAGCCAGAACAATGTGGTAGTGGATGAAATTTGGACTTTTAAAGAAGGGAGGGGTCGAGGGGGTAGGGCTCTTCCAAAAAATTTGACCCTCTAATCTTGTTCCCTCAAGCATAACTCGAACACTAAAGATGAACTCATCTTGATGTTTATATATTTGTTGAACAAAACATGTGCTTTAATAACTTGATACCATGGTTTCTTTGGCAGTAATAGTAGTTACAGATATCAGAATTGTTTTCTGAAGCTATAACTACAACGAACAAATCATTCAACATATTAATGTCTTTGAATGGTTCTACTTGGAGATCCCAAAGCCTGTACAAGATATAGACGGCAGCATGGTGTTCCATTATCAGGGTCTACCTCCACTGACCTCGGAATGGTACGAAGTTTATTGAACATATTTGATGGATCATGTAACAACCCAAAGTGAGCATCTGGATCACCGATTTGTGATAGTTTGACATCCGAAAACCCAAGAGACGGTAAGAGTTGATCGGGCCAGTCACTATAGAATTGGAAAGTTGACTTTGAAAGCGTGGTTGATGGTTTGTTCATAAAATCTGCTAGTAATACTGTTGGTGTTAACGTACAGTGTGAGGCTATGGTCTTTAACACGTCAATGGCATTGCAGTCTGACAGATAATATAGGAAACCTTCTAGAATCCACACTGTATTCTTTCCGAGTACGAATCCTGAATCCTGAAGCTTCTCCAGCCAGTCATGACCTGTTATATCAGCTTCTACACTCGTGAGTGTTTTTGCTTTGATTGTTACCTTATGATCTTCATCTCGGGACTCCACTACTTCGTGTAGAAGAGATGCTTTCATTTGCAGGACTTGAGGGAAATCAACTTCGAAGACGTGGCTATTTGTCAAGCAGTTCAACCGATATGCTCTGGTATCCATTCCTGTTATCATTTTGCTTTTTATGAATTATTGTGTTGGAAAATTGATAATGTTTTGTACAACTACGACGACATTAGTGCATCATAGATTCGCTCCTACCTATGGCAGGGTAATGTGTCAAATATATGTAACCTCACCCTTGTGTAGAAGACACCTTGTGTTAGAGGACACAAAGTGTCCTGTTTATGATGACTCCCGATAAATTTGTCAAGAATTGTATCATGAGACTTCCGCTTTACTATACAAGTCGTGTACGCTTCTTAGTGGGTAACTTTACTCATTTGCATCACCAAAGAATAGAGAGTTTATAGCTCCACTGGAAATGAAAGACACTAAGTGGGAAAATATCGTCTTTAGTCGGGTTAGCTTCTCTTAATGAAATTTTGTTAATAAGCAAAGCTTGAATGAATAAGGCTTGTTTGGATAGAGGGAAAGGGAGGGGAGGGAGTGGTACAATTTCCCTTAATTATTCGGTTAGCAAATATCATTAGAAGGAAATAAGGATGAAGAAAATAAGTAAAATTAATTTCCCTCGAACATATGAAAAATTTGGGGGAAAACTCCCTTCCCTAAAATGCTATGCACACACTCCAATAGATTATACTCGCTCCTCTCTAGTTTACATTTGCTTTATTTTCCCCTCACCATATAAAGCAAACGTAAACTATTCACTGGGAGAGAGGGACTAGCTTTGATGAGTAAGTTCGACATCTCCCATCATCTGTTGTACAAAAGAAAACAGGGGTGTATATTTTTTTTTAGCTTGTGTGTCTCTAGGTTCCGGAATTAGGCCGCCATCCTCTTTTAAATATCTACCTATTGGTATAATGTAAGTCTCTTATATATGCTTGTTATCTGTTGTAGAATTAGAAACAAAAGCAAAGATGTGTGCTTGACTCACCTGCACCAAGAAGAACAGTTTGGAAGACCTCATTATTAAAGAAACTAACTGCAGCTTCAAGTTTGGAATCAAACCAAAGTGTCCGAACTGCAAGGATCACACCAGAAACTTCACGTGCTCGGTTAAGACGATCTTTCCTTATTTTCTCATGAAAACTTGTTAATTGTCTTTCCCCTGCAAGTAACTCAGCCAACATATCATTCGTCACATGCTTCCATAACGCCCTCCCAGCCGCTGTTTGACATGCAGAACGTTGCACAGGATCCCAATCCGTCTCAATAGCCGAATGAAGCTTCTGAAAACTATCCTTTGAAAGCAAGCTCGGAAGCCGAAGCTCCGACCAAAACGGTGGGTCTTTCATACTTCCATCACTCTGGTTTGTCATTGTTGTAGACCAGACACAATGCTTTTCGGGGAAAGTGCAGAATTTAGACGGTTTCGGAATGTAAGTGTAGTTTGGTTTGTTATGTGGAATGTGTACTTGTAGTTTGCCCATTGTAGGTGCAGCAGATAAGATGGAAAGAGAACCACACACACACACACACAATGAAGTAAAAGCATGAAATTGATATGATGTTGTTGATGGACAGAAAAGGTTGGGTAAACAGCATTCCACGACTACCACTAATGCTTTAGCTTCTTCTTCACCTCAAAACTTGGTAGTTATGATTTGTGAGTTATTTAATCCCAAGGGCCAGATTTAATATCCTCTCTGTTGCCTACTTGTATATTATATGACAACACTACCTGAAACGTTTTTTTTTCAATCCGTCTTGCTTGTGACTGTCTTCATCTTGCGACCTCTTATAACCCCTCCCCTACTTGCTCTTTGTGAAAAGTCTTTTTAAAGAGACGGATTTTGACTATCTTCAATGAGAATTTGCCTTTTTTTTTTATCAACTGAGTTGCTAAATGGTATATTTTTTAAAACTTAATTATATTAAGGTCTTAGCAAATACTTTTTTTTTTTTTTTTTTCTCTTTTACATTTTATTTTTGGTGGTTTATAAGACGTTACTTTGATAATGTTTTTTTGCAAATTATATGTTTAAATGTTTTTTGTGGAATATTATATTGGGAAGAGTTTGGATAATGAATATGAATAAATGATTGTTCTTTATTCACTTTTCAGTAGGTCTCCCTTGTGACGGGTCGGACCTTGTGACGGGTTTTTCCTCTAACAAAATGGGTAGAGGGAACATGTGGGGCACCCCCCATGTGCTTCCCCTTTTCCCTTAAATGGGTCATTTGTGAGGGGAAGTGGTACCCGTCGCAAGCTTGTGACGGATACTGCCCGTCACAAACCAGAATTTGTGTTCACTTTTTGTTATATGGTCCACTTTGTTTATGAGCAAGACTATTTGTCTGAGCCAAAAGAGTAATGTGAAGAAAAAAAGTACATAAAACAACACCACATATAAATATATCATTTCCCCAAAATTTGTGTGCTTTGCTGCCTTACATCAATAATGATATACTTTATACTAATCGTTTTTTATATACTTCATACTAATCGTTTTTTGTCCCAAATTGCATATGATTATAAATTTAGAACCAATAAGAAGAGTCGAATAATCAAATAATACCCATCAATACACAGTAACTCTTATGTATGTGATCGATAATAGGACCGGTGATTTTTGGCGATTCCTGTTTGTAGGAATTCACTTTTAATCCAGTTCACCGAATCCAATTTTCTAGGGCTGAGCAAAAATATACGATACGGTTTTAATATACGGATACGATACGGTATACTGTTTTAATTACACGGATTTCCGGGTACACGATACGAATTTCCGGGTATACGATACGGTTTTTAAAAAAACCGTACCAGGTCCGGGTCGGGGAAAATCAAAACCGGGTATACGGTTTTGACCCGGTTTAATTAAATATAACCAAAAAAAAGTTGTATGTAAAATTTTGTTTTCTAATTTTGACTATATGGGTGAAATTTTGAGCACCAATCATTTTATGTGAAACTTGTAATATACGCAACTCACTTTATCAGTGACAAATTTCTGTGTGAAATTTTGCAAATTTGTATTTTGCTATTTTACCTACGGACTTTGCAAGTAATTGTGTTTTGTAATAATGATCATAATGGATTATATAAGCATCTTATTTATTGGTCGTTACTAATGTTGTGGACTCGATTTCCAGGTTTGAGCATTATCAATTAAACCGGGTCCGGGTATACGGTTTTCGGGTACCCGGTTTAACCGGGTATACGAAAACCGGGTACCCGGTTAAACCGGGTCGGATCCGGGTTCTAATTTTTGGCCTTCCAAAAAACCGTATCGGGTTGCTCACCCCTACTGAATTTTCTACACAATGAAACTGGGTGGAACATACAAAGAAGATTAACATAAGCTCCATTGTGCCACATCGAATTGAGCTGCAGTAGTTGAATAGGTAAATCTCGACACATTAACAAAAAATACTGTCCACATAAAACGGTCCATTTCACTCATATTATTTGATAACAAACAGGCCATCACAGTTATGAAGCAGTGGGCATACTAGCTGAGTAATACACGGTTGTCGATCAATAAGGTAGGGGCATTACAAAAGCCGTGAATACATATCATCCTATGCTAGAAACACTACATCAAAACCTTTAACTTCCAGCAGCGAAAGTATCAAGTGCTATAATGTCTCTAAACATGAGGAAAAGAAATCAGTGCTTCCTGAAGGTGAACTTGATTTAAGTTCGGTTACAACATTATCGTTTAATCGGTGTGTTCATCCGCTCAACTATTCGGTTCACGGCATCACGAGACATCACCAGGGTATCGTGCCATAAAATGCTGTAGACGTTTAAACCCTGAGGAAAAAAGGGCAGTTATAAAAACATCAGGCAAGGAAGTGACGCAAAATAAAGAGTATCATGCAGAAAATATTTCCATTAATAAACTATTTGGTCTCATTATAGTTTGCCACCCCGTATCTTTCATCAACTTGTATTTCCATCGACATTATACAATGTTCCATAATTCGTGCAAAATGAACTTAAACGTTCATCCAGGGATGAAGAGAGTGCCTTCAAAATATTGAACACCAAACAGGGGAAGAAAGATGATGAAACTTGCAGGGAAATAATCAATGATGAAAAGGCTGGAGGTTTGTTTGATTCGGTTACAGGGAGATGTTATAATTCAATGGTTGTGGAGGATATTTAAGAAGAAATCATAGCAAAAGAGAAAGGTCGTGCAACTTACGATTGAAGGCAACACATTAACATAGTGCAAGTTTTGTGTAGCCAACTTAAGCTTGTCACTTATAGGACCACCATCAACCAGTAGAATCTTCTTTGTACTCTCCAACTGCTCAAACCAGCTGACAACGTTCTTGGTCTTGTGGGTAGGGAGCTCCAGATTATCAAAAACCAACAACTGGACATGACCAAAGTGATTAACAAGTTTTCCGTGATACATGACAACATTTACAAAATGTGTTTTCGTCTTGCAAAAGGGATGAATGTCAAAATGCAAAGAACAAAGGACAGTAAACAGAAAAGTCTTTCAAATTATTACACACCGGCAGTATTTTGGTGTATTTGGGTGAGGTGTAGCTCTTGACTTCTGAAAGGTTTTATGGCGTTAAGCATCCTGTAAATCACCTACGGGGTCTGGGTTGGTTTATTTGCCAGTTAGCCTCCTAATTGGCTAAGATATGGGTGGATTATAAAAGGGAGCTCATAAATCCTTGTTAGGTGTTGAACCCATTTGTTGGAAGATAAAACCCACATGTGAGTGTTCTAAATTGTTGGAGAAAGAGAGATTGCACCACTTTATAACCAAGGGGGCTACTCCTCCTATGGCCAATTGGTTTTAGGATGGAACGTCCCTTGTGTTATCGAATGGTCCGTCTCTCCTCCGTTTGGGTGTGGCCCGACCCGTTTGCATGTTCTAACAGTTTTTATCACTGGCAAGCGATTTTACCAAAAACCTTGTCTTATAATCAGCTATTTTTTTTCCCAGCCAAGGAACGCTACTCGAACCTGATGAGCAGTAATTTACTCTACCACCTCAGTCCTCAGGTTCAGAGGAATCCAAACAGTCTAATGTGTAACAAAATCACTGTCAAGCTAGGTACGATACAATCTAACCCAAGTCACCCAACCATGGATCATTACAAGTCTATGAGGACGTATGCTTAGATGTAAACATTCAATTTATTTGCGCAAAGTTAGTATGTCCAATATAACACCAACAGTCTAATAATTTGTTCAAAGGATAAGAGAAATAGATAACACAAATGATAATGCAGCAGATCTATGCATATACTACTAAGGAGTCGTTTGGGATGGGGGTAGTTATTAGGGGAATATCAGGGTTCAAATGAATTAGAAAATGGAGTGTAGTGGTGGGAGAAGGTTAAATGAGAAAAATAGGGAAATCCTTGCTTCTTTCGGGGTGGAATAGTTACCCACCACCCCCCCTAAGGCCCTACCTGATGCATTAACCCCCACACGGGGTATTAGTTCCTCCCTCAGGCGGTCAGGCCTCACCTCCTCTTTCCATCCTCCACTACCACCAACGTCCTATGTCTTCTCATTTTTAGTATTATTACTCCCCTAATAATTAATAGTTATTCCCATCCCAAGGACAGCTAAAAGATGGACTTTTGTCTTACACGTCCAAAGTCCAACCTTCTCCAAATATGTCCAGAAGTAGGATATGGATGGGGATGTGGATGAGAATAGAGTTAAAAGGACATGCTTATTATGCATATATGATGGAAAAGCCAAATAGAAAAAAAAAAAGTTTGATCCAAGTAATTGAGTTTGCAAATCAATGTATTTCTGAAGCAAATCATTTATTAAAGGGATAAAGAAAGAAATATTACCTTCCCTTCTGCAGCACGTGCAGAAAGTGCAATTTTCAACCCAAGACGACGAACCTTTTTGTTAACTTTGATTGCATGACTCCGTGGTTTGGGGCCATGCATGGCACAACCTCCTCTAAACTGTCATGGACAATCAGAAATAACTAAAGTGTCATGATGCAGACATATAAAAAGAGTATCTCAAGCGTCAAGTGAAACAACGAAACCAAAATCAGATACTTCAATACCTGGGGTCCCCTTAATGTTCCATGCCTTGCTTTTCCAGTACCCTTCTGTTGATATGGCTTTCTCCCTGTTCCACTGACCTCACTGATTGTTTTTGTGGAATGAGTTCCCTGAGAGAAAATAAAAAATGAGAACTTTTTCAACACTGTTAACAAGTAAGCATAACACTATCCTGCCATTAATCACCTGTTGACGCTTTGCAAGCTGCCATCTCACAACCTTATGAACGATATCTTTCCTAAGTGGCACGTCAAAAACATCACCAGGTAAAGTCAAAAGTCCCTTCTCCTCAAAATGAAAATTCATCATAGGGATCACCAGATCCTGGTACAGCCCTGTATAAGAAAATAAGCAAACCGTTCTGCGTGTAAAGAATAGTAGAATACATTGAGATGAACAAAAGAATAGAACTTTGAAAACGTATCAAACTAGAAAAACCTTTGACGCATTACAATTTTTGAATTAGACACAATAGAGCGAGTATGGTGAGTTACTATATCTGTAAAAGTGTGGTGCATTTCCAGATTGTTCTGTACAGACAACACAGACTGCAGAGCCATATATGAAGAAAACAAACCACCTCACGCAACATCCACAGAGAGTCTCAAGTATTTCTCCTGTCTATCATTACGAGTAAAGTTTTTTTTAGCTTAATCTAACAATTATTAAACCAAAAACCTAACATATATTGAAGTTGTTAACATGATTAATTATTATTTTATTGATGTTGGCTTTAAGTCTAGCCTATTCTTTCACTTTTTCCTGATAGAATTTTGCGCATTTTCACCAGTAGGACATTAATATAATCAATCATATTTGGCTCCATTGAATAAAACTACCAAAGAAAATACCAAGTTTGTGATTGATTATGTATCTCTTGGAGACGTCTCGTAACTAAGAGAAACCTCGCCAAAATGAAGTATGGATTTTTATCAACGAAAGAAGTCTCACAACTAAATGAACACGACCAAAATCAAGTATGAATAATTATCTCACAGAGACGTCTTGCAACTAAGAGAAACGCAACAAAAACTCAAACCTAAAGTATAAGGCTTTATAACCAAGAACACTCCTTGTATTTCTACAGATAACAAGATAAACACAAAAGCTACATTATTTCCACACACCTCGTGTATGATCAGGAGCTAACACCATTTTCTGAGGCTTTAGTAACTCCGCGGGGAATGCACCTTCACTGGAATCTGGAGTCAAAATTGTTGTCGAAAGCATTCTACTACCAAAAGTACCCTGGGATACCCATTAAACCAGAATTCACAAAAATAAGAAGAAAAGATTATAACTTAGTATACCAACCCGAAAATATTACAACTACCTTATCTCCGCATTTTAACTAACTATAAACTCAAGTAGCTGACATTCACACACACAAACACACACATACAATACGTGTTACAAAAATGTATTTCCTCATCGCAAATATTATGACTAACCCATTCCCGCATTTTAACCAACTACATTCATATATATGGTTTCAACAAATAAATCTCCCCACAGTAGAACGAAAAATTGACTGTTTATTTCATTTGTCTCAAGATAATTTCCTCTAACTAACAAACCAACATACTGAAATAACCCGCAATGTCCCTACGTGGATTCAATTATCGCAAGAAATAGACTTGACAGTTGACACTAAGCCATAATAACCCTAGTATTAATACATATAAATTTATGGAGAAGAATAGCTAAGATACACTAAAACTCTTATACAAACACAGTAAGTCTTGCTTAAGATAGCTTAAGACGGCTCAAATACTATCACATGGTAATAAAGACAAAACTTTTGGTATTTTCTAGGTAACAAGTGGGGTGATTTGGTATGTATTTGACCCGTCTTAAGCTATAATAGTCCAATTAGAGTTTGTGATACAAATTCTACGATAAGTCCGTCTCTTAAATTTATAAGTCACAGTTTGGCTACGTAGTTTCGATTCTTATGAGAACCCTAAACCCGGAAGTAAGCTATATTAGTCAAATTAACAATGCACACCAAGTGTTCGACAAAATGTCTAAGATACACTAAAACCCTAAATCCTAAACCCTAAACCCTAATTAACCCACTAAATCAATGATATCGCCATGATTAATCACCATCTAAACCAATCATAAATTCTTAACATTTACTATATAATTCAACAAAACAAAAATTAATACAAATCTTAGAACATACATTTTCAACAATTAAAATCAAGTTTAAGAAAATTTAGGTGAAAAAAGAAGAACAGTGATAACCTGGGAAGCTAGGGTTTTGGGAGGAAAGAGGGTTGAAGAAGAAGATGAAATCAACCGGCGTAGGATAGCTTTGGTCGCCATATCCGGCGTAAGATACTGAAAAAATGTCGAATTGAATACAAAAAAGTGTGTGATGAACAAAAGAAAAGGGTTGTGTAGTTGTGTCTTGGACTTGAATTAGAGTCTATCAAATCGGATTGATCTATTTCGAGTCGTTTTAGGATCGGTTTATTTTTATACGAATGCATCATACGAGATCTATCAAACGGGTCGGGTCAATGTGTTCGACATTACAATGCTTTTTTCCCCCTATTTATGTATTAGTTATTTGAACGTCTCAATAAGTTATTGCACTTCTTTTTCGAAGTACGTCTCTTGTAAAACCATTAACAAAATAATTTGATGCCTTTATCACGCAATCACCGTAGTTGGTGAACAATATGTTAGTGGGGGTAATTAAGTAAAGTAGCACATAGTTCTACAATTAGAAATGTGTAAAATTGTTTCAACAAAAAAATTGGATCTCTTTTGTAAAGTAGTAACCTTTCAACGTAACTCTCAGCGCAATTTTCATCTTCGATCAATCAAAAACAATCTTTTTGAGTTGCTAACACAGGAGTAAGAAAGTAGGGCCGTGTACACCGCCACATATCCCGCAAATTTGTACTAGTCGTCGTGGCACTAATATAATGTTGTATCCTATTATCGGGTTCAATACATGCCTTATTGGAGATCATATTGAGATTGTACTGATGTATCCTTTTATTCATTAGTCTTTTAACTTTCAAGCTCATAAACTAGCAACTCTTGCTAGATCTTAGGATTCTTTGTTAACTCTTGTAAAAAAGAAAACAATTGAGATTCTAAGACTGTTTTAAATCCATGCTTTATTCGAGATCGTATCGAGATTGCGCCAAGTATACATATGATGTATAATGTCCTCCCTGCCTCCCCAATGTTTCTAACATTCTCCCCTTATTTCAATCATCTATTTACCTGAAATTAAAATGTCGACCAAAAAGAATGGAATAATTAATAGAAAACATTTCACAGCTATAATACGACAACAAACCTTGCATGAATAAATCCACGAGTCAATCCAATCACTTCAGAAATACATCAAAGAGAACAAGAGTTACCTCAACTAGTAAGAGCTCTCTACTCCAAACATAAAGTTGGGGGTTTGATTCTTACCCGCGACATAAGTGCGCTCATTTGAACCACAAAAAAAAAATACATCAAAAAAATCGTACAATTACAAAAAAAAAGAGTTGTTTCACTCCTTAGACGATAATTACACAAATTGTGCCTAATCTAAGTTTGTGAAAGTTGTGTGATCACCCGCCTATAAAATCATGAACGAAAAAAACATGTTCAATCCAATGTCCTACTGTAGTGTATAAATTGCTACAACGTGTGGCGGCTTTGGGGGTTAGATGTACAGTTGTACACAGTCTTATACGTGTATATAAAAATACAGAGAAGTTATCACCAATGACCCATGATGAAAATAACCGATGCGTGTGTCAAGTAAAATAATGAAGAGTCGAAGCACCATAGGGGTAGAACCCTTCGGAGCTGTTTCAAACCGTGCTCATGGACATGCTCACCTGACAGTATCTCATTCTGATGGAAGTTAGTGAGACTGTCTGCAAAATGTGAAGTCAGACGTATAAAATTGATGTCGTCGTAAATCAGCACGTCTAGCGATTACACTACAGGGACACTGAATTGCAGTCAGTGAAATCGCTCATAAAGAAAAAGTCGAACCTGGAATCACTGGATCTCAGGGTCTCCATGACGTTTTCTGAGCGACAAGAATACCCTCTTTATCCTGGGAAAACGTCATACGAATGTCCCAGTTCAAACCTCGTAATATACCTTCCAATGGATCCAAAATTACCACCTTATCACGCACAATTACCCAACCTCCGGACCTTAGTATACGATCCATCTCCACAACTATTGCTACAGGTTGATCGCATCTGAAACATCCATTTGTAAACATACGAAACACAGTCAGAGAGCAAAGAATAAATCTGTGGGAAGTATCACAGTCAGAGAGCAAAGAAGTTACGGTTACCTGTTCTTAAGTCGAGAGAACAGATGATCTGCGTGCAAGAGATCATACGACCTTGGATAAGTGCCAAAAGGTTCACACCAATCATGATAAACCCCGAAGAGACCTCGTTCAAATATATAAGGAAGCGTATTTGGAGCATGAACAGGGACCACATTCATAACCCAGACCTGCTGTTCAGAAAGAGCAGCTGCAAACCTGTGGCCTTACATTGCATTAGTTTACAGCAAAAATATACTCCTCCATTCCTCTTATATTGTCGCTCTTGGACTTAGATAGTCAACTTTAACCGTTATTTTCACACAACGGGAGTATACGCTAACTAGCAACTACAACTTTTAGATGTGGGAATAGTTTATTTTTGATAACGCAAACGTCACAGATTTGACTTTCTATCTTCACATATATTTCGAGAGATAATGGCCATTTGTTTGACAATCAAAGTCAGTACGGGATCACATAGCCAAAATAGAAGAGTCGTAACAATTTTCTACTATAACTTAGAAAGCACAAGTAATTACTGCATGAAAAGCTTACCCTCCATAGATGGCTTTCATATCCATCACATTTCGAATGTTTTTCCAGTCAACACCCATTCCAGTAAGGTAAGATTTTTCGACAATAGATTTCCAGTGATGTGTATCTGCCTTAACTTTTTCTTTGTCATTCAACCAGTCGGGGTAACTTTCAAGCCTGCTAGGCCATTCTGCAGGCCACTCAGTCCCGTGCTGTTCAATTGCAGTAGGAACAAGGTGCAAGCAATGCCCAATCGGAATATACCTGTCTCCATAAAGATTAAGCAAAAATAATACTATAGTTTAGAGAGATGTTGTCTTTCTTCAAATGCCCATATTTCTTCAATCTGTTTGTGAAAGAACAACGGGTTTACCAGGCAGCATCAGGATTCTGTTTTTCATCGCATAAAGGAGGATTCTTTTTTCTACGCAGATCGTAGATAGTATTTGATTCCGGCTTCTGATAAACTTTAACTCTAACTTCAGTGCTTTCATCGACTTTGTCAGTCAGGGGATTCCAACAAATTGATGCAATCAAGGTAGACATGGCTAGCAGAAGAGATAGAAAGCAATATTTTAATACCTAATGTCAACCATCATAAGCGTATAACGTATTACTAAAAGTGAGACTAAGAAGAAAGCATCAGACTATGTTTAAAAACCGAATTTTCAATGAGACATAATAAAAACTATAACATGTAACATTAAATAACTACAACAACAATACCCGATTCGCTCAAATGCTCTAGCCTAAAGTGAGATAAGTGGGTTTCGCTGTACATAACCTTACCCATGTGTATATATATTAATATATACTACACTCATCGGTCAGTGTAACCAACACATTACCAGTCATAAGCAGTACAAGTAAGCTGACGGTAACTTATCATTCAACTAATATTCAGTTGGTCCTGCAAGGCGCAATCTTTCATTGTATGCCAATGGACAATCCATGTCACTTATCAGAGCTGTAAGTGTAAAGATTGGGCCACCTCTTACATATAAGAGTTTGTAAGCACGTGCTCTTTGAATCACTAGTTATTTACTGTTTTGATCTAAAAGCTCGAAACATGCTTTAGTCTGTGACAGAGTGACGGTTATTTATGACATCACAAGGAGAAAGAGACACATTTACTAGACATCACAAGGAATAATATCAGTTATTGTACAATGTTTGGTGAATATGAAGTTGACAGTAAAAGAAACTTCAAACTACTCAACTGAAAGCAGTAGTGTACTGCCTAAGGCTACAGTAACAATCACTAAACAGTCCGAGAAAATCTGGAGAGTGCAGGGTATCACCGTATCAGGCGCACGAGCGCTCGCGCGCGCACACACACAGACATACACACACTAATGAAATGCCTTTAGAGAAGTCAGGGGAAAGCGTTGCTTCCTTTGCAACGTGTTTGAAACACGAGAAAAAAAATTTCATAGCAAATAATGATACTCCTTAACAATCTATTTTCCTTTCGGGCAGTCGATATAAATTTTAATAAAGAAAATTTAGCTTAGTACAAAAGAGGTTGTTTGTGGGTGTCCTTTAGCACTATAAATGCAATGCCAAGAACAGGATGTTAAAGCAAAACCATTTCTGACTCTTTAATAGCGACAGCCATACTCAACTAATAAAGCTAAAGCCTTTGTTTCTACGCCTCAACAAGAGTTTTGAATGTCTATCAGTAACTAGAGACACAGTAAGCGTTGAGCTAACCTTCTTCCTCTTCACTGCTATGATGTTTTGCTGATAAAATGAAGTATCCACCTGGTCTCAATAATCTATTAATTTCAAGAAGCTTCTTTCCCTCTATCCGAACAAGAAACAAAGACGAATAATGAACACACTATAATCAAAGAGCGACCAATAAAAATAGAGAAAACGGTAAAGTAATAGGCAATAATATCAAATTACCACTGGTATGCCAATGAACATTGCATCCACTACAATGAATGGCATCAAAAGTAGCACTAGAAAACGGAAGCCTTCTAGTAGAAAACGGGCTCACAATAGCAGGAAATCCACGTTCAATTGCAACTTGTGCCAAGTCAACCAGGTCATCCTTTAAACCTAGTGATAAAGTGACGACATTCTTGTCTAAGAGAGTTGCTGCAAAGTTTGAGTCAGTGACTCCAATGTCTAGGACCACACGGACGTTCTTTCCCAATTCAATGTCAGGTACCATCTATTCACACCGTCAAGTTCAGAACTTTACAGAATTAGATACTACACCATTTCGATGTATATTTTACAAACAAAGCAGAATTAATGAAAAACTAAAGGCTTTGGTATTATTGTCAACAAACATGTTGGCTTTTTTATAATCGGAATTAAAGCAGCTATTCCACTGAGACAATACTCGGACACATTATGACACAGTCTTGAAATGGAAAAGAATAAATTATTACCTCTTCAATGGACTCAAGGTAATTAGCAACACCATTAACAACATCAGATTGATTTTGAGGAAACACAAGGTACTCCTCGGACTGCAAGGTCCAGTTCTCAGCCTTAATGTAGGCACCAAGTTTCGGATGCTCAACATTCTTGTACAATATCTGCAAGTAAAGCATACGACGCATTCATCAACAAATCAATCGACTAAACCACACAAGGCCGGCTCCACACAAGAATATTGTCGAAAGCAATTCAGTCCACGCAAAGTCTCGTATAAGACGGTTTTACAATAAATCGCATAATTTACCTCAGATATTCCCATTAAATGACCATTAGAAACAACCCTTTTTAAATAGAATACATTTTACAAAAATACTTCTGTACAACCAATAAGAAATTGAGCTCAATTCTCCCCAATGTAATGCAATACCTTTCCTTTGCTCTCGGGCCAGCGCATCGGAGTCCCATACCCATCAGGAGGAAGAGGTACAAGACACATAGGAGGAGCCTTAGGACAACTCCTTTCGAAATGCCGATACCTTTGAACCTTTCCTGTTCCACTCTCAACATCAATACAAGGAATATAATTATGTTTACTCCTCACATTACACAATTTCCAACTATACTTTCCTTTCGGATCGAAAACCGGCCCTAATTTCTTCTTCCCCTTCTTCTTCCCCTTCTTCTTCCCCTTACTCTCCAAATCATCATCACCCTCATCAACATTCTCATCACTTTCCACATCAATTCCATCCTCCAAATCAACATCTTCATCACTTTTCAACAACCCTTCTTCCTTACCATCAACTACAACATCATTTTCTTCATTAACACTCTCACTTTCACTCTCATCCTCAGATCTCTCAGATCCTTCTACATTTTCAAGCTCATCTTTTTTTACAACAGTCTCATTTTTACCATTATTAATACCCTTTTTAACCTTAACTTTATTACCCTTTTTACCTTGATTATCAACCTTATGAGGTAAACTTCCATTATTTTGAGGTAAATTAGGTAAAGATTTAACCTTTGAATGATAAGTTGACTTAACAGTAGAAGGTTCAGCAATGTCACTAAAACTATCTCTTTGAGAAACAAGATTATCAGGAGTAGTTGAATAAAATGACCAAATAAAAATAAAACACAAACCTAATATCACAACTGCTGTCAATTTTGCACATAACCCATGTGGGATTTTTGCTTGCCTACCAATTTTTGATAATACTGTTTTTGCTTGACCACTTATTTTAGCAATACCCATCTCTTAAAACCAATAAATTTAGTCAAATTTAGTGTTAACTACTAAATTATCATGTAATTAACTTCATTTCATTGAATTTTGTGAAGTGTTTGAGCTGAGAAAAGAGTTGAGATCATGATTTACGTCAGTAAGATTAGTGGATTTTTTTTATTAATTGGGTATGTGAGAATTGAGATCAAGTGAAGTGGAAGTTTGGAAAGAGTAAAGTAGTGGGTGAAGAAGATGATGGAAATGTTTGTTTTGCAAGAATGTAGGAAGAAGAAGACAATATTAGTTAAAAACTCACTGTTTAATTATGAGTACATCATAAGTTAGTACTTAGTAATTACTTCTAGTAGTTAGTAAAATATTCTTAACCGGATTTACAGGATAAAATTAAGGGTAATGATAAATACAACCCATTGGGTTGTATTTAAGAGCCTAAAAGAGATAAATAAAAGCTTATATTTAATATTAATGACACCGATATACGCGTAATTTTGTCAAACATATCTAATTTAATTCCATTTTAAGTAATTCATTTAATGCTTATATACAACCCAGTGGGTTGTATTTATCATTACCTTTAAAAAAAAGGTTTCATAAATGTGGATCCAAAACTTAATAACCACAAAAAGTTAATTTCCATTATCGAGTTAATTACGATATTAGTTAGTTATAATCTATATATTATTGTTAGGTATAACATTGATATCAATTTAGTCATTTCAAACTTAGGAATTCGATCTTGTTTACTTCTCATACAAAATTCAACAACATTAATGTGAGAACGCTCACATGATGGATAGTTATTAATTTATATTACCTTATAGGTAACCTATTAGGAAAATTTATAAGCTACCTCGATATACAATATGACAGTATGAGCTATCCTCTAATCTTCGATATACCCCGACCAATGAAAATGTTCCTTTTACTATTCACTTAAATTATGTTCGTTCAGAAGTATATTCAATTTCAACTTTATTATTGGACGGAGAGAACAAAGAGGTGGGACACCGAGTATCCCCTAGTAGACATGGTAAATAGCCCTTTCAATTACTGGTTACCGTTGGATCTCGCCAATATAGCGTCATAGCCTCGCCTACCATCAGTCCATCACACACAAGGAGGGCCTTGCTTCGAGGATTCAAATACCTCATTTATTTAATTTAAGCCTTACAAATAAGGATATCAAGATTTTGACTCCCCCTACGCAAAACATCAATTCGTTCAGTCCCCTAGTTCTAAGACATTTTAGAAAACTCTTCATTTCAAACCTTTACAAAAAGAAAGCAACCCAATAAATTGAACCACCTCCAAATAACTTTTTCTTACCCTAGATTCAAGCTAGTAAACATGGTCAAAAGATTCGACATGTGATTCGCGTGTGGATAAATCAACAAGGTCAGGTAAATTCGGCTCATATCACTTTAGGGTTCGTAAGATTTCGCTCAGGTCATTTTTAGTTTGAGTCTTTTTCGAACATATTATCATCAAGCTATTTAATGATAATAACTAGTTTGTAATAATAAACAGTCGAGTTGATCTTTTATTAAGTTTATTTATGCACGGATCCTCTGTTTGGGTGTCGGCTCGGATGATTCGGGCTCGGTTAGCTTTATCGGGTCTAAACCCAACCCCCATTCGGTTAGTCGGTCACGTACCAATATTTGTAATTTTATTTAAAAAAAAAAAAACACGGAAATTTTCAAAATAAAGAAGGAACGTACGAACTAGTCTCATTTTTTGTTCTTCATTTCTCCCATCTTCTCATATACACGGATCTTCAACTTTTTTACGATCTTTAAATCTAAAAACAACAGTTTTTTATTTGTTAATTCAGATCTATTTGATTACATTTACCAATATTATATTATTGTGTTGAAAAAAACTTTAAAAATGGCAACAATGGAGAGTTTGATTGGATTAGTGAACAAAATTCAAAGGGCTTGTACTGTTCTTGGAGATCATGGTGGTGAAGGTCTTTCTCTTTGGGAAGCTCTTCCTACTGTTGCTGTTGTTGGTGGTCAGGTTAAATTCTTCATCTTTTTTTTGTTTTTTTTTTTAAATTTGTAATTTTTATTATTTTTTTGATTTATTTTGTTGAGTAATGTAGTTGAAATGTTTGTGAAAGTTTGGAAATTGTGAATTGGGTATTGATCTAGGTTAGAAAATATGAGATGGGTATTAAGCAAGATTGGATTTTGTGAGATGGGTAATGTAGAGAGGGTTTCAAATGATTCATGTCCGCCGATCCCAAATTATTGGAGTAAGGCGATGGTGCTGTTGGAAATGTAGTGCAATAGCTTTGAATATGTTTGTTAATGACTGGAATTTGTGAATTTGATTCATGTCGGCCGACCTCAAATCGGTTTGGGAGTAGGGTTTGGATGTTGCTGGTAATGTAGTGCAATTGCTTTGATATGTTTGTTGATGATTAGAAAATGTGAATTGGGTATTGATCTAGATTGGAAAGTGTGATTTGGGTATCAAACAAGATTGGATTATGTGAGATGGGTACCGTTGGACGGTTTCAAATGATGATTCATGTCAGCTGATCACAATCATTTTTGGAGTAAGGCGATGATGTTGTTGGTAGTGTGGGGCAATAGCTTTGATGTGTTTGTTAGTGATTGGAAAGTGTGAATTGGGTATTGATCTAGATTTGGAAATAATAGTTGGGTATTTCCCAAAATTGGATTTTGTGAGATAGTAATGCAGACTTGCTAGACGTGAACGGTTTTTAATGATGCTTTATGTCAGCCGACCCCAATTATTTCGGGACTAAGTCTCTTGATGTTGTTGGTGATGTAGAAATGTTGGTTAATGGTTGGGAAGTGTGAATTGTGCATTGATCTAGATTGGGAAATATGAATTTATTTTACAGAATTGGATTGTGTGAGATGGATAGTTAATGTATTATGCGTGTCATAGAAGGAAACTTGAGATAATGTTTGAATGAAGTTGATGGGTAATGTAGTGGAACAACTTTGAAATGTTTGTGAAAGATTGTAATCTGTCAATTGGGTATTGATCTAAATTTGGAAATAAAACATGGCTGTTTTCCAAAATTGAATTTTGTCCAGTAATGTAGTCTAAGAGCTTTAAATTGTTTCTAAATGATTGGAAATTATGAATCCGTTATTTTAAAAATTGGGTTTTTTCACTTTGTGAGATAGTTAGTGAATGTATTTGCGTGTTATGGAAGGAAACTTGAGAAGGCGTTAGGTTTAAAGAGGTGATTGCAGTTTAAGATCTATGTTTGTGGTTCGAATTGCAATGTGAAATTTTTTGTGTGTTGATGAAGTTGATTTTGGAGCAGTGGTTTATAGATGTCAACATAGTATTATATATATCGCTAAATGTGGCCAATATTGTCATAAAATGCGGTTGCCATGATGTTTTGCGACACTTACTTAAAATCATCATGTCAAAGAAGGAAGAAGGAAATAGGAAATTATTTAGTAAAAAGAATTTGGTTTGTATTTGGTTTGTATTTGGGATTGAATAGCCTGACATTTGTTATGGTTTGATGTGTTGGATGAAATTCAGAGTTCCGGGAAGTCATCTGTGCTGGAAAGTATTGTTGGGAGAGATTTTCTTCCTCGTGGATCTGGTAAGGCTTTTGTTGATGTTTTTGTGTGATAATTATGGATTAATTTTATTGAGTGTTACAGATATCTAGGTTGAATTTGGTTTTCTTATTATGTGAAGGTATTGTAACTCGGCGACCACTGGTCCTTCAGCTTCACAAGACCGAAAGTGGAAGTGAATATGCAGAGTTTCTCCATGCTCCAAAGAAAAGATTTGGCGATTTTGGTACGTTACTTTCAAAGTTGCCAAGTGGTTTGCAACCTTGTAAATTGTCTCGTAGATGGTAGTTGTTCACTCAACTGTTCTTTTTAACTCCTCTTACATATTTGGCTGTTAGTATATACAGGAAATGTGTCCTGTCTAGTTTTTGATAAGCGGTTTCTATTATATATGCTATTGTAATGGAATACTAAATGGGTTTTAGATAGTCCCTTAGCCCTTCGGGGAAGATTTTTATTTCCAGTGACTGGCTGAGAGGTTGGATCTCATAATGATACCTTTCCCGAATTCTTTTTCCTGTGTTACCTGTTCAGTTGGATGTAAACTTTTTTTTTTTTGAATTTGCTTTTCTCTGATCAGCTAGCAGAGTTTTTTTTATTACAATATATTGATTAGACACCATCCTCGACCCCTTACTCGTACTCTTTCACTCATAACATGCCTCCATAACACGGGCTTGCTATAAAAAAAAGAGCTTTGCTGTGCCATTCCTTGTCTGCGATGTCATCGTTTGCTTGCAGCTTTATGGTACAAGTGTTCTCAAATTACTACAGTTTACGCAAGTATTTGAAATTTAGTATATCAAGATTCTTAACATTTGGTATGAGAGACCAGTATGTGAACCTCTAATTTCACTGGCAAGGGTGTTAAATTGGCATCCTTCCCGAGGTTCATTTCATTCTTTTATGCATTCGTTGGTATGTTTTGTGTGTCTCTGCATTGGTGAGTGTACGGATAGGTATGAGACGTCTTAGGCTGGAACTCTATTTTGTCATGTGACTCAAGTTCATCACCCAAATTTTCAACTGCAATATGCCAACCATGTAGCTCCCATCCATTAGTTTTAGTTTTTGATTGTTTCCAAGGCTTGAAAATCAGTTGCCAAAAGCAATTCTCAGAATACCCTGCAAGGCTAAATCTACCCTTGATTAACCGAGTAATCTGGCGTTTTTGTTCTGTAGTATTGTGAGGAGTTATCCCACAAATCCACAACTAATACCCCATAACAGCAGATAGGCTACCATGGTATGTACATTGTTTTTACGTGCTCCGTAGTCTTGACCAAGCTTCATTGGATAGCCGCTTATGATAGTAGACAGCAAACCATCCATATAACAAGTTATATATTTTAATTTTTTGATTCAAATAGCCATAGAAACCTACATAGCACATTGATAAATCATAAGCACAGAGGTAGGCTACAATTTCTGATTACACCAGCAATTAGTTTGAATGCCATGTATAATCTGAACAAATTGGTCATTTGAAAGTTTTAGGTACATTCAATAAATATTCTGAATTGAACTGTTCATGAGTATTTTCAGTTAACATATAGGAGCAAGTTAGGAAAGTGAGTTATAGTACCTTATTACTTGGAAGGGATTTCGTCATCAAAATCATTACCTTAGTGTCTCAAGAGTTACAGGGTTAGAGGGAGAGGGTTGTATCTGTGCGACCCTACCATTCAATATACATTTTACGTTTTCTTTTCACCTCCCTGTCATTGATGCCAGTATTGTCTGCATTGATTTGAATAACTATCATGACTTTTGAACAGTTTGCTTTTGTGGTTAACTGGTTATGGTGGTGATGAATTTTTCTTTTATGCAGCTTCTGTACGTAAAGAAATTGCCGATGAAACTGACCGCATGACAGGAAAAACTAAAGCAATTTCGAATATCCCCATCCACCTGAGCATCTATTCACCACACGGTATGCATCCCCACTGACTGTTGTAATTAATACGTTAACATTGTCTACTGTGATGGGTTCTTTGAAAAGTGAATGGATTAACCTAGCCCTCTGCTATTCCTCGTCGTTAACTTTGATTTGTTTCTCTATCTTTACTGAAATGTAGTTCGGTTCTTCTGCAGTTGTGAACTTGACACTTATTGATCTTCCAGGGTTAACAAAGGTTGCTGTAGGTAATTTTCTTGACTTTACTCAAAATAGAACAATTATGTCATTTACCGTGTATATTACTGAGATTGCATTCTAATCACTTAGTTTTCTTCTAAAAGTAGTTATGATAGTAATGTCTGGCCTTGTGCAGAGGGACAGCAAGAAAGTATTGTTCAAGATATTGAGAACATGGTCCGCAGTTACGTAGAAAAGGTGAGGAAATTTCTAGCTAATTAGGATATTAGTGAAATACTTGATAAAATTTGTGTGCCTCGAGTTTTCATCCTTCTTACCTTTAGCCAGTGAATTGATTATCTTCATCAAAAATCTCTCTTCCTCACTGGTTATATGTGGATTCTGAAATGGGCTATCAGTCCTCATGATGCATAGTATGAGCTTCTTGCTTCCTGCTACACCTCTACGAGCAGGAATCACTTATTTGGATTTCGAGTACTGCAAATCGTATTTAGTTTGTTCTATTTTACTGACTGAAGTCGCATCTCCAATGTTAAAAGTTGGTTTTCCTTTGGGATTAAACCAAAAAAATACACTAATGCGGTGATGATGCTGAATATACGTTGTAAATATCTGGCATATTTTTGTTGGTAAAATTGCAAGAAAAAATATTACATGTATAATTAAGAAAAGCCATTTGCTTACACTCCTATAATTTGAGTTTGTTGACCAGTAACGTTACAAAGTTCGCGACTAATCCACTCTCAATGAACAACCCCTCCTCTCCAGTCCTCCACCGATTTCCCAACCACTGCTTCCATCCCCTCCTCACGACTTTCTTTCACGGCAACCACGCCCTGGTTCTCCTCCTGAGTGTCAATTTTTTTCCTTTCCTTCTCAACCTTAATCTTTTTCTTTCTTCCCAGTGGACTTGCACTGCTGACCTTCATTCCTCTTAACTTCTCACAATCTCCTTACTGACTCTTCACTTCGACTAATCAAAATATCAGATGTGGCCATATATAGTGGATTAGCCTTATACCTAGACTATATGGTACCCATTTGCCTTATTATTAAGTTTTATATTCATTTTCATTAGAATTGTGGCCATATATAGTGGGAAGAGCAGAAAAATATCGTACTTCATATTCACATGGGTCGTTGCTCTTGTGGTCACTTGCTACTGAATAGTAATGTGCAATTTATTTCAGCTGTTCTCAATACGATCCTATCTTTAGTTGAACAAGATGATTTGCTTCAGTGATTCTTACTAAGCTCCCATCTTTTTTTTTTTTTGCTTTGTAGCCGAACTGTATTATCCTGGCTATTTCTCCTGCTAATCAAGATATAGCCACATCAGATGCTATAAAGCTTGCTAGAGAAGTTGACCCATCAGGTAACCCATTTTTATTTGTGTTTTCACATTTAAACAACTGGGGGGAAATTTTGAACGCACAGTCACAAGTTTAGGATTTTAGGCTTGTTATTCATGTTTCCTCCTTTTTCTGCAGGGGAACGGACTTTTGGAGTTCTGACTAAACTTGATTTAATGGACCAAGGAACGAATGCCCTGGAGGTATGTACATCTCTTATCATATGATTATTGGATATTGGTTATTTACGAGGATAGTTTTTCTGCCGTGAAAATAGAATGTTAATGAATTTGGTCCAATGTTATAGGTTCTTGAAGGACGTTCATATCGCTTACAACATCCCTGGGTTGGTATAGTCAATCGTTCACAAGCTGACATCAACAAAAATGTTGATATAAATTCCGCTCGTAGGAAGGAGCGAGAGTATTTCGACTCTAGTCCGGAATATTCTCATCTGGCTCATAAGATGGGTTCCGAATATTTGGCAAAGCTTTTATCAAAGGTAAGCATTGTCCTTTAATGTACCACCTAGTTTTAATCTGTGCATGCATGTTAATTTTATAAATTGTTCATTGGCAAAAACTGATGTCGATGGGTCGTTTTCTTTTCAACCAGCATTTAGAGATTGTTATTAGACAGAAAATTCCCAGTATCATTGCTCTTATCAACAAGTCAATCGATGAAATCAATGCTGAGTTGGACCGTATTGGCAGACCCGTTGCAGCAGATGGAGGGGTAAGTTTGAAGTTTCACATAATTATAGTTCTTTACTGATGGTGGTTTGTATATTCATTATACTAAAATTTATTTCCTATATACTCAGGCCCAGCTTTATACCATATTGGAAATGTGCCGTGCATTTGATAAAGTTTTCAAGGAGCATCTTGATGGAGGGTAATTTTCTTGATTTTTTTTATTCAACTTATGATGCGCCCTATCGTATCTCAGTTGTTTTGCTTCATATAGTGTTTGTATAGTTTTTTTTAAATTTTTTCTTTATATTGTTAATTTTTTTTTATATCTTGATAGAGCTTATGCTACTACAATTAGTCTCCGTTAAGACGGATATGTCGGCCTTAAGATTAAAACGGGTCAAATAATATACCACTTGCATAGATAGGACAAATATCTTGTTACTCCCTAAGCAGTTTACTTTTCTCCTAATTAACATATTTGACCCGTCTTAATCTTAAGACGGATACTTCTGTCTTATAAGAGTTTGTGATGCTACTAAGGCAGAGCTTTAGTCAGTTAGTAGCCTTTATCAATGAGAAATCATTATGCTACTTAATGTTCGCACGCGAACTTGATAACCATTAACGTTTATTGTAAAAACCCATCTTTAAATATATATGCGTGTCAGCGTGTGTGTTTTAATCAGGGATTTTTATCTCGATTACTGTTGAAATCTTTAAACTAAATACTCTTTCAGGCGGCCTGGTGGTGATCGCATTTATGGGGTTTTTGACCACCAACTGCCAGCTGCTATGAAGAAGCTCCCTCTTGACCGTCATCTTTCCACATCAAATGTCCGAAAAGTTGTAGCAGAAGCCGATGGTTACCAGCCCCATCTGATTGCCCCCGAGCAAGGAATCAGAAGACTCATTGATGGATCTCTTGTATATTTTAAAGGCCCAGCTGAAGCAACAGTCGATGCAGTAATTCTCCTAACTTCTCGTTTTCTGCAAGATAATAGCAATGTTATGATTTCACTTGAATATTTTTCAATACATTAACGTATATCCTTAAGAAATTAATTTTTAGACCGGGAATATTATACCAACCCCCTCCTTAATCTCCTGAAGCTAAAAACAACATTAGTGGTACGATTTTACTTAAATGTGTCGTGTAACTTAAGAAATATCCTTAAGAAATATTTTATTTGCTTATCGATTAAGATTTACAAACTAATCAAGTTTTCCCCACTAATTAGCATATACTTTGTACAACTACATAAGATTCTTACTTATGATATTCTGTATTATATTTATGGTAGCGTTGTGTCGTAGTGTAGTCTTTAGCCTATTGGGATATGGATTTTTTCGAAGTGAGAATGTATTTGTTGCTTATCATTTGCCATGAGTAGCTATATTAATTGCTCCGAAGCTCATGTGTTACTTAAAGATAACATCGTGCATTTGTGTCTTTCACAGGTGCACCTCATACTCAAAGAACTCGTGCGGAAGTCAATAGCTGCAACACTGGTAAGAATTACAAGCTAGTTTAAATTTTGGTGTTTATCTTTTTTAACATCGTAGAAATTGTTTCGTACAATCACTATGCTTGTTTCCAAAGGTTATATCTAACTGATGTTTTCCCCTTAATTTTAGGAGCTTAAGAGATTCCCATCTCTCCAAAGTGATATCGCAGCTGCTTCAAACGAATCTTTGGAAAAATTCCGCGATGAAAGCAGGAAGACGGTGCTGCGTTTAGTGGAAATGGAGTCTACTTATCTAACAGTGGAGTTTTTCAGGAAACTTCAAATGGAACCAGAGAAGACCCCTGCTAATCAACCAGGACAACAAAATCCAAATGCAGATCGTTACACCGATAATCATCTTAGAAGGATCGGTAAGTTTGTTATTCTTGAGAAGAAAAAACGGTCTTAAAAGTTCTTTTTTTTTTTGGATTGACATGCAACTATTCTTAAAGCTAGTACTGATGTATTTATTGCCTTTTTGTGCCATTCTTTAACGGTGTTGAACGACTTAACCCTAGCTCATGTCTGCATCCACTAAACCCTATGTGATTATCAGGGTGACATCAAGGGTTTTAAACTGAGACCAATGAGTTATGAGTTCATGCTTTAACCAACTGAGCCAAATCTTATTCCGATACCTTTTTTGTGTATTGTTTTCGAAATTTTGCAACAATTTCTTTCGGAAGTTGATCTTCTGACATAAATAACAATGTAATATGGTTCTGTTTTTGTCAGGTTCGAATGTCTCTGCTTATGTCGGCATGGTCTGTGACACATTGAAGAATTCTATTCCGAAGGCAGTTGTTCATTGCCAAGTCAAGGAGGCGAAAAGAGCACTTCTTAACCAATTCTATGTTAACATTGGTAGACGAGAGGTAAATTATGCAATTCATTTTCATTTTTTATGATCGGGTTTTTCTTTATCCTTTTGTTTCGTCTTTGCTTTACTTGTTCCATGTACTGTTGTCCTCGTCTATAACAATTGTACATGGAATTCCGCTTTATACAGAAAGAACAACTTAGTGCCATGTTAGACGAGGATCCCGCACTGATGTCCAGAAGAGAGTCGTTAGCAAAGAGGTTAGCTTTGTACAAGTCTGCAAGAGACGATATCGATGCAGTGGCATGGAATAAGTGAAAATAACAACAGGGGATTTTAGGCCACGCGTGGACTCATCTACTGTTCGCATAGTTTTGTGCTTTACGAGGTTCTCATTCTACTGATATTACGATTGTAATTCTTTTTATACACATCATCGAATGACGCTTCTCTTATGAAGACGTTTAAAGAAGATATGAGATAGCATTATTTGTGACTGTTGGCAGAGTATTTTCTGCGATATACAACACGATGTTCACAGCTTGTAATGGTACAAAAGATTTACGAAGTTAAAACTAGTTGATATTAGCCGGTTTGGTTGTAATATAACTTTTGAAGCTAATACTGTCTGATGTGCGTCGATATAGCAGATCCTAGGCCATTTTATAACTGACAAAGAACACAAAACTGTGAAGTTATCTCCTTATAATGTACAAATTGCTGAGATACCGAATAGATCGAGTAAGCTGAAATGTTGTCATTACTATATAGTCGATATACGACTTCTAAAGCTCTCCCATGTCAAACCTTTTTCTATGTAATCGATGTTGGTAGGATCGAAAGGACCTCTAATCCGGTCTATCGACCTGATCACAGCTCTTTGTGGTAGCACACTCTTGGATGGATCGGGTGATGTCTTGTAGCTCAAGCATGACGAATAACCCTGGAAAAATAACGTTATAATTTGTTACGAACATGCTCTCGCAATTATAAAAAAAAATAAAAAATTATGACACGGCAAATTTAAATGTACGCTAAGGCGTATATATACTCCTGTGACACATCATCTATTATACAATGTGACAGAAGGGGGCAGTGAGACATTAGATGAAACACGGAAGTTGGACAAAGAATCTACACTCGTTATCTATTACGAGACGAGAAAGAGATGGATAGAGCCATAGAGGATAATGACCTTAAAGATGAGGACCTCTACTTCTTGATCATCAACCAAAGCATTCACAAGAAGAGCTTCTTCTCTATTTGACTGACTATAAAATTCCAATATTCCTATTTCTTCATTATAACCAAAGTCTTCATTGTCATCCTCAATATCAACTCTTGCTCTTCTCCTAGCTTTACAACATGATAATGTTGCATCGTTTCGGGTTTCGAAACTACTAATGACATTTAAATTGTTCTTGATGCAATGCACTTTAACATGGGTTGTTGTTGTTGGTGGTGGTGTTAGAGGTGAAAAATGAAGGATATGGCATAGCTTGTAAGAGTAGTTGAGCAACATAAGGGCAAAACTATGTTAGTGTGTGGTTCAAACAAAAGAAGATAAAGGTTTGGTTGTTTGTTTGGTTTATTTATACTCCCTCCAATCCAATCCAAACTACATATTTGACTTTTTGCGGTCTACGAGACGACACTTTAATCTCGTTTTTCTTCGTCTATATATTATTTTTTAGGGTCGAAATTATAATTTTCCGAAAGCTCTTCGAATAACAAACATAAAAATATCAATTTTATATATAAATTTCGAAGATTTGACTTAATATAATCGAGGTCAATATTTAACAAGTTTGATTTTAAAAGTGAGTGGGTAGTTTGGATTGGATTGGAAGGAGTATAAGTTTGTATATTTGTCAAACGTTTTTAGGTTCTTAGGATTAGAGATCTCTACGGATATAGGGAGAAGCGTGGTGGTCTAATAACATATTTAAAAGGTTCTTAAAATCAGACCTCTTAAAGTCAATTTACTTCATAAGAGCGACTAATAGATTTAATTTTTTACTATTATTTGGGGTATCAATCTAACTTTTAGAACATGATTTCTCCAATTTATTTGAGTGCACTGAAGGGGAGTAAAAGAGAAACTTTCAACTATATGATAAATTAGAATCGAAAAATACTTGCGTCATAGGAGCAGGACCATCCTCCTCATTTTTCATTTTTGTCCTGCTCCTGGTAAAATGTAACTACAACTTATGATAACTTGTTTTTAATAGTGGTCACATCTAATTATAAAATGGTTACAAAATCTCATCTTATTGTTTCAGATCAAAATAGTAAGTTCATCTGAAGTAAGATCAACTTATTACAAATAAGTGTTTTTGGTGCTAGCTTAGGAGTCAAATGAGAAATAGATGATAAGTTAAACAATAATGTACCCCAATCAAAAGTTTCAAATATTTAAGCTAATTTAATGAGCTTAGTATTTCTGAACGGCAAATGATTAGCTATATGTCCTTAAGATAAAACCTAACAAACAAGTCAGCTCGGTCGGGTTAATTTTGAGTCAGTTCGGGAGTCGATTTTGGGTTTGCAAGACTTCGAGTCAAATCGGGGCTGGTCGGTCATTTTGGGTCAACTATTACCAATTTATTTGTAGCTTATATTCAGTGTGCATTCGGCTCGGGTTACAATAGACGGGGAAATGCGGGTTCGGGTCAAACTCAGGACTTGGAGTTCGAATGTCGGATCGAGTCAATTTATTCGGGTTTACCTGGATTTCGAGTATTCGATCCTCGCTTACTAATTGCGATTGCAAGTTGTCATTCCAGTTTCTCGAGACGAAAGAAGAAACCCTATAACAATGGCGATCTCTCTGCGAAAAGCAGCCATGAAAATTCCTCGAATCAATGTACCTTCAATCTTTTCTTCTAGATCTTTCTGTTCGAATTCCGACGCCATTGTTGAGTTCCGTACCGGTGAGATCGGTATAGTTTCCGGCATCCCTGACGAACACCTCAATCGCCGCGTATGACTGTTTTCCTCTTTTTAATTAATGTAAAATTCACGTATTTTTAGGTTTTTATTTACTGATTTTTATTTAATTGATTGATTAATTGATCGATTATGCGCGTTAAAGTTTCGATTACAGCTCAATTTACGAATTAGCTGCGTTTTAATTGAGAATTCTTAGTTTAGGTTTTTCTACTGATTGTTAATCGATCGATTAATCACATTTCGAGTATCGATGATAGTTCTTTTGTTTCATGTGTGAATTCGTTGCCTATTAATTGAGCATGTTCTTAGTTTTCTAGTATTGATTGTTGATTGATCGATTATGCGCGTTTCGAGTTTTGATTTTCAATTGCAGTTCATTTGATTCGTGTGTGAATTGGTCGCCTGTTTGTAGAGTCTTGCGTAAATTCATTTATTTCAAGTTTCGACTACAGTTTTGTTTCATGAGTGAATTACCGAATTAGTTCAATTCATTTGTTTCATATGTGAAATTTAGGCGTATTAAAATGAGAATGGCGTATGTACTATAGGCTTGTAGCTTGACATTGTCGCGACAATATGCATTTTGTTAATGACGACCTCCATTGTTTGTGAGCTGAGTTTAGGAGTTTGAGGGTGATTGAATGGCTGTATAGAGGCATCAAAATCGAAATAGCGTAAACACCCTGGAGCTTTTGGAAATCTGACAGACTGACACATATTTTGTTCTTTTATTACATGTAAGCTGTACATGTTTCATTTTGACCTGAATTGTATAGATGTAGCTTTAAATCTGTCATTTGGAAAGTCTGGTCTGGTTTGTGAGTAATCGTTATTTAATGATAATTGTTTGCGCACGACAATCACGGAGACTTAGTCCCGAAAGAATTTGGGTTGCTTCGGTAAAGAAAACACTTAGTAAGAAATTTTGAGAAAAGTCGATAGGATAGGAGAAAGTAGATGAGTCAAATTGTTAAGGAAGAATGACGAGTTTCAGCAGGTAAAGCACATGAGAGATTGGGTGAAATAGTTACAAAGTCCGGCATGTTCTTCAAATAATTTCTTTACATGCACTTTGCTCTCCCCTATTCAATATGAATACTTTACTTGCCCTCATTCCAGTATTATTAGATCTCCATCTACCTCTAAACAATGCTTCAATTTCTCCATCCTTCATCCTCTTACCTGATGCATTAGTGATTTTGTTTCACACGTTGGAATCAGTATAATAATCTTTGTCCAACAACCTTTGGTTCCTAATTAAATTAAAAATCACTTCACTCTGTAGATTATGTGGGCAATGTTATCACATTTAGATAATAAATACTCATTCTATCTCAGTCAATTTGCCCTTTTTCTAAATTTTCCTCGTAAAAAATAGCAAATGATACTTATTAAGTTTAGTGGAAGAGAGAAAATATGGGATAGTAACCTTCATTTTCCTGGCCTCCCGCTAAAATAATCTTAGGGGGCGTTTGGTTCGAAGGGAAGGAATGGAATGGTATGGAATGTCATGCCACTAAGGAATGGATTCTATATCCCATACTTGTTTGAAACTATTTGGTTGAACCTTGTAATGGAATGGAGTATCAAATATGATGGAATGGAGTTTGAATCCTGAGAGTAAGACTTGGGTCTGAGATTAGAGGGGGTTGGAATGGATTTAGAATCTATCAGGATTCTAACTCCATTCCAAAATGCCCCAACCAAACATTAGAATGGATCAAATCCATTCCATTCCAACTCCCTCAACCAAACACCCCCTTAAGGCCTTAACAACTATTTCACTATAATGGCTAAAACTTGAAAAGAGAACGCAATTCAAAGGTTGATAGAAGAAACTCAGCGATTCACAAACTTTCTTCAGCCACTGTACTAAACTAATAGGAATTTTTGCAAGACTTCTATCCTTAAGCTGTCTTGTCTTGTAGATACAATGGCATCCAAACATGCTCCTGTTTGGCTGTTGCTTATAAACTTTGCTTCGTATAATTATTGTTTACGTTTTATTAACGAAAAAAAAAATTACTTTTTTTTTACCTTTATGTCATCAATTACCAATTATCAATTATCAATATGTCAGATGAAGAAGTAGAAACATTTTAGATGTTGAATTCTTTTAAGCGTGAAAGATATCTTAGTTTTTGTCAATTATTTCAGTTAGCTTCTGCACTTACATTAGGGTAGAAATGTAGACTCCACGATTATCAAAGCCTTTGAGCTTGGTTATATCTGGTGGAATGGTGATTCCTAAATTTGATATCATTTCTCTTTGGTGTTTGACTGTTTGGCGTTGGGTACGATTGAGGATGGGTAAGATGATTTTGCACCTTTAGCGCATCCTATCTTAAGCCTATTACCCCTTGGCAACATAGGATTTAAGTATCTCTTATTTTCAACTGTATCCATGACGTTAGATGTTTGAGGTTTATGATCATTTCTTGTTTTCTGAGATGTTCGAAATTGGTAGTATTTTCTTGTTCTAGAACGTCTTCTTTGAATGAGGGGGTTATTGCTAAGGGTACATGTGATGGTGGCATCTTTTGGGTTACCTACATGGTTATGTTGGGTTTTTCTACCTATGGGAATGTATATAACTAGTTTTATGTTTATTTAATTACCCTGTTATCATTACTGTCATGTTGGATCTTTAGTTTTCTATGTTTAAGTTTCAGAAGGAATTTTTTATTTCTGAGTGTCCTTGAAGTTTTAAGAGTACTTTTTCATATGTCTTTTAAATTGTGAATGCAGGTTGTGATTTATTCACCTGCTCGTTCTGCATCGCAGCAAGGTGCTGGGAAAGTAGGGAGGTGGAAAATTAACTTCCTTTCCACACAAAAGTAAGTGGTTTGATTTATTGTTGTAGCCTACTACACAGCTAGTTTTATGAAGGAATCTATATATTTTCTTTTCGAAAGAAACCATTTTTTTCAGGGAAGAAGTTGAGCAACATAGTTTTTTGTGTAGTTTTTGTGTTTGTTGGTTGGTGTTCTTTGGCGGGGTTTCTGTGTTGAGGACAATAATTTATATCTTCTATATTGAAAATATTGAAGTAGAGGGTTTTAAAGTGTTACCAAATCTCTAGCTTACCCTTGGAAGATTGACGCCTGATTCTCTTCGTGTATCCTTGTTGAATGACGGTATAGATGGGAGAATCCGTTGATGGGGTGGACATCCACCGGTGACCCATATGCCAATGTTGGTGAATCAGCACTTACTTTCGAAAGTGAAGAAGCTGCGAAAGCCTTCGCTGGGAAACATGGGTGGCAATATGTGGTATGTTGGCCTTTCCTTGACCAGAAATGCTCCTTTTTCTGTCCAATATGAAAATTTCTGTTTGTTGGATGTAGTATGCCTTATTATTATTATTATTTTATAGGAAAATAATATTTATATCAAAAGAAACAAACATCAGAAAAGGCGGTTTCATTGTGTTGTTAGAGTCAAGTGCTCCGTTGCTCAATGTTTTTCTGTTCAAATTCTGTATGGTTTCTTAGCATGATTGTTAAATTCTGCAAAATGGAAGGGTTACACATGCAATGTTGATATAATGCCAGAAAGAATTTTGGTTGAAATGAAGAGTTGGGAGCATAATAAAAAGTACTTTGTATGGACTGTAGAATATGACAATGGTGGCTATTGAGTATTGAGTAGTGAGTAGTGTCCAGATTTCCATGTTAGGGAACACGGGGGAGAGATGAACCAACTTATTTTTGGCATTTATAGCTTGTATGTTGTATACGGAAGCTCTGAGGTGGTCATTCAAAGTGTGAGGGACTGAGTTACTCCAGCCATTCAATATTATGAGCCATTTATATGTATTGTGAGGTTAATGGGATCGTTTTGGAATACGTATGGTTTGCTTTGCTGTACTTGTGGTTTCATGCAACGTATATGTGAAGGATCATTTGGCTTTTATGTTGTAGCGTGATTGACATGCAGAATTCGATGATAAACCTTGCAGAATTTGAACGAAGGAGCACTTGACTCGGACGATACGATAGTTTCATAAGTAGTGTCATAATAATTTCTTCATTTCAATAACACTATCACACAGCTCAAGAAATCATATTCTTGACTGCTAGGTGTGATAAATACAGTATTAAGTGTGGTTTTTAACCTGAAGTTGACTTACAATTGTAAGTCCTAGGTCTTAACCATTCAACTGATGTGACCCCTATATTGTGAAATATACGAAGTAATAGGTTAACGGTTCTGCGGATATGTTTCTCTTTATTGATGAATTTATCTCAGCCTTCTTACCTTATGTAAATTCTAACTTCCCCTTCCAACTGTTAGTGATAACCTTTTTTTTTGTGTGTGTGGCTGGCTGATTGTGAGAGATTGCAATACGTTGACATAGTTATTTTTGATGAATTGTATTGTCCGTGGTGGCGTGGTGAACTTACGTCAATCTCTTTTACTGCTTCTCTTTGGGTTCCCTCTGAGTGTGACTGATACCTGATCATCTGCGCAGGTGAAGAAGCATCACACTCCTCTTCTGAAGGTGAGATTACTATTTCAGCAGCTAATAATAAACATTACTTTCTATAACCTGCTATTTTTTGGATGACTTTACTTCACTATAATACTAAGACATCCAGGCATTTATGAGAATACTAATTACATTCTCTGATGTTTTCTTGCACCAAGCATTTATGAGAATACTAATTACCCCCGAGGACCATAACCTTTCAACAAATTAAAATTTTGATGCAAATATCCTGTAACGAAGATCAATTCCATCATACTTTCCCTCTTCAAAAATCACGAGAGTTTATTGACCCGTAAAATTTTGCATTCATTTGCAGCCGAAGTCTTACTCTGACAACTTCAAGTGGAAGGGTCCCCCAATGCAGTAATTCGAGAGTTACAGTCTCTACTGTTTTGGTGAAGGTCTTGTTTAATCATTGTAGCTTGTTGTAATTGTTTGGTTCCTTTGCTGCAAATAATTTTACTGCAGCGGTGAAAGCCATTGACATTTCTCTTGTACCCTGTGATAAGTTTTCTACAACTGGTAAGACATTTCTGGGTAATTCCCTTTCTCGAATAACATAATGTGGATTTATGAGCATCCAGTGACATTTCTCTTAATTTTATTTAAGTGGTATGACAGTTCTGGGTCAATCCCGTTTCTTGAACGAAATAATGTCAAGATTTAGGAGCCTTTGCCTCTCCGTCGTGCAGATTATGGCTCATTTCCTCCATATCTCCAATGCAATTTCTCAAAACGCCTTTGTCCTTGTACTTACTCTGTAATACATGAAGCTTATGTGAAACAATGAAGGGACAAACGACTTATTAGACGACTTGCCAAAATAATGAGTCTAATTGTTTGAGCAAAATGTATTAATCATATTGGTTATTTGGGTGGTGTTGTAAATGTGTAATATTATCAGGAAGCTTTTCATTTCCAAAGTAAGGCCCTGTTCTTTTGGACTTAAACTCAGCCCCTTTAAGTTCAGTTCAGCTCCTATAAGTTCAGTTCAGCTCAGTTCAGCTCCTATAAGTTCAGTTCAGTTCAGTTCAGCTCCGATTCAGCCCAAAAGAACAGGGCCTAAAACTAAATCTGCCCTCCAAAGTTTCTCTCCTTGAATGGATTTTCGCTGAGAAGTCCAAATTGTAGAACACAAATTCTCATTTGTAATGGACATAGTCACAAGCTTGTGTGACGAGTCAAGTACTGTATTATCCACATGAGTAGGTAAAGACAAGCTACTTGTTAATTTGTGATTCTCTAAGTTTGTCTCATGATTCCCTATGCTTATCTTATTTACCTATGTGGAGATATTCACTAAAGTGAATGGATATATGATACACACCAAAAATATTAGAGAGGGTAGTTTAGTAACTTTCACTCTATATTGTACTTACACCCATCCCTTAGTCACTATATAAGCACCTCTTTCTTTCTATGTCATTTAATCAAACAATTTTATGAATGAATGTATGAGATTTATCTCATTTGGTTAATTGAATCCAGGTGTTAATTACACCGCAATTCTGTTAAATTGGGTGGCCTATCAATCTTTGATTGAACAGTCGCATTTCTATCATTTTCCTTTCCGCTTTTTATTTCGATTGCATCATTTGGTTATCAGAGCTTACTTTCCTCCCGACTTGTGGGTTAATTTTCAAAAAAAAAAAAAAAAAAGTATGAGAAGAATAGAAGCCTTCTGTCGGAATTTGCGCCACGATGGTTCTATTGAAGAGCAGATTTCCGATGCACAACACAGTGGTATCATCAACTCATATCACCTCACCACCTTAAACGCCATGAATGCAAGACGGGACGCCAATCTTTGCTTGTGGTGTGATGAGAACTGGTCAGTCGATCATGAATGTGATTATGCACCTAATAACAACTGTATGTTTACCTTCGGTGAAGATAATGAGGGGTTTGCTTTCGTTAGTGTTTCGAAGGAAGGATTAAAGCATGTGGCAATGGATCAATTACAAGATGAGGGTGAAGCACTTGTTAATGGCGCAAAGAAGGTGTTCGAGGAAATGCCTGAACCAAACTCATGTGTATTGAATGGAGGTACAACAGTTTCTGATGCCCACCAGGTGTTTGAGAAAATTCCTGAACCAATTTTAAGCTCAAACAATGATCAAGTAGCAGTGATTGGTGACGTTGATGAACTCCAGCCTGGTCTAAATGGCGTTCCTAAGCCATATGTTGACGGTATGGTGCCAGATTATGTGCGAACTGCCCATGACCTGTTTCATAAAACGCCTATACCAGACTTCATTTTAGAAATGGCTAACGCGGCAAAAACTACCCATGAAAAAAATGAAGATATGGCAGGCACTCACCTAATGTTCAATACAAAGCCTGAACAAACCGAACAAGCTAATGCGAGCCAGACCATTTCTCAAGCAGCGCTGATCAACAATGACAATTCTCCAATCCAGGATGACCATTTCACTCACAAGCAACAACTATTTGCACCCCTGAATGCATTAAATGCCTCTTATTTCAAGGATTTCGTCGTCACAAATGCTAATCGAGAGCGTTTCTCTATACTTCATAGTTTGATCTCCGGGAGTTGTCCGCCTTTGGACCAAACGCCTAACGAGTACAACAAGTTCTATAATGGTAATTCATACTTGGAATATCCTTATCTTCAGGTTACAATTAAGCCTTCTCTTTCTTTTGCTGAGATAGAAATTGGTATTTTATATAAGGGTACCCTGAGTATCGATTATGATGATTTTGTATGGTGTATGATACCTGAACCAATTTGTTTCTATCGGTTTGTTTTTGACCCTGGCGTTTTGTTACAATCGGTTAGCAATTATGGATTCTTCCCCTACTCAATGGTTTTTGAGTTAATAATGGAAGAGAGAGCAAATTTGCACTATAATGAGGTACATAGTTGGGAGAAATTGGAGGTTGAATTATACGTATTGCCTTGGATGGACGGCCTAGTGAACACATTTCAGCCCCCTTCTTCTCATAATTTTGTCAATTTCCTACTCTCTAGGGCAATTAAACACAAAATTGTCAGGATCATTGCACTTAACAATTATGTTCAAAGTGATATGGTCAGTATCCACCTAAGGACCTTGACTTCAGGCTATAGTAGTAGTAAGAATATTGATTTGATGATTGTCCACTACATTGACATAGAAACCAATGTTTTAAAGATTATGCATCACTTATCATATGGACTTGAGCTACTTTTCTATGACATAACATGCTCTATTTTAAGTTATGACCTTGGAGATTATACGAGTACTATGAGGATGTGGGCTCAATACATACTATTTGACCCTGGGATCCTAGGAAGTGATACTTCAGTCTCGGTTTTCACCTACACCCTTGAGGACAAGGATGATTTTAGGGGTGAGGAAGATGCAAGTAAGGAATGTACTTCGGAATTTCTAAACCCTCAAGTATTACGGTCTAATGTAGATGGGAAAAACAAGAGTATTGTACTCCTTCCTTACGTTTTTGATCCAGGGGGCATAAACTGTCAATGTGCTATGTGGACTGAACATTTGCCTAATTCCAGGCTATCTAGTGTTTGGCGTTTTATGTTTCATGAAGGTGAAATACTTGTAGTAGAAGGCATTTGTTACCAGGTAGTTGAATCAGTACTTGGGCGGCTTATTTCTCAAAAGGCAAGGATAAGTACACTATCATTCCTTTGTGTCTTTGAGCCTGATAGTGTTGGAGTAAGAGATATGATGCTATCAACCACAACATATAATCTGGCTCAATTGGAATTACTACCCAAGTTCCACTCTTGTAATGGACAAAGTTTTGCTCTTGTGACCGTTTGGGTGTTTGATCCGGGTGGAATGGATGATGTGGCAGCTGTGAAACTCCCCAAATGTGCTCCCACTGATGGAAATTTGCGGAAACTGTTTTATGCTATTGGTGCTCATCATGGCTTGGGCTATGTTATAATTGATATGTCCTTTTATGGAGTTTTCCCTTCTCTCATCCTTACCATTAAAGGCATGAAGAATTTCATTTACAATGATGCTACTACCACTCTTTGGCTCTGGTTGCCTTTTGTTTTGATTAATGTGCATGGCTCCAATTACCAATTGTTCGAGATCCTTGAGGACAAGGATCATTTCAAGAGGCGGGTATTGATACACACCAAAAATATTAGAGAGGGTAGTTTAGTAACTTTCACTCTATATTGTACTTACACCCATCCCTTAGTCACTATATAAGCACCTCTTTCTTTCTATGTCATTTAATCAAACAATTTTATGAATGAATGTATGAGATTTATCTCATTTGGTTAATTGAATCCAGGTGTTAATTACACCGCAATTCTGTTAAATTGGGTGGCCTATCAATCTTTGATTGAACAGTCGCATTTCTATCATTTTCCTTTCCGCTTTTTATTTCGATTGCATCAATATACTAATCACAAGGGAGATTTAATGTTGTACAAAAATGTCATAATTATCCCACAAAACAACTATTAAACTTTTTACACATGGAATTATAACTTATAAGTGACGGTGATATACTGGTACGACGTTTAAACCATGTAGGTGATGTGTATCGCATTTCAAAATTCCACTTAAGTTCAATTTCTTTTTTAAAAATCACCTTTTAATGTTTTACCTGAAACAAAAACCCCTAAACTTTTAATAATCATTAGTTCATAACTAATGCTTGTAAATAAAGACATTGTAGTAATTTTTTAGAAAAGAAAAGCAATCCTTTTTTAACTCGTGTTGTAACTTAATTCCTTTTTCACAAATTGAGAGGTACAACAACTACACTGTACAACAGAAAAGCGAAATTCGTAAACCAAAAATATGTTTTCTTTAAAGGTATTTATAGACCCGTTACGTCAATAAATAGCAATTGTGTGTTAGTATCCCTCTTTAAACAACGTAAAAACGGAGATTACTACTTATTTCCTCTAATACAGATAAGGTTTGAAAAGTGGTCTTAAGGACTCCAAACTATCTTTATTTCAAATCAGATGTCAATTTCGTTATCCTGAGTCATTATTATATGTCTTAGAGATATTACACTGCGAATTTAGAGACATTTTTTTTCAAGGCCCGGTTGTCCTGAAAATCGTGGATAATAACCTTAAAAATCAGCGGTTTCAGCGAAATTCGGAAACCAAAAATATGTTTTCCCTTAAGGTATTTATAGACTTGTTACGTCTATAAATAGCAATTGGTTTTTGGTATCCCTCTTTAAACAACGTAAAAATAGAGATTACTACTTGTTTCCTCTAATACAGGCAAGGTTTAAAAAGTGGTCTTAAGGTCTCCAAACTATGTTTATTTCAAATAAGATGGCAATTTCGTTATCCTAAGTCAACATAAATAAGATGGCAATTTCGTTATCCTAAGTCATTATTATATGTCTTAGAGATATTACAGTGCGAATTTAAGACATTTTATTTCAAGACCCAGTTGTCCTGAAAACCGTGGATAATAACCTTCAAAATCAGCGGTTTTCAGCGATATTCGGAAAACAAAAATAGTTTTTCCCTAAGGGTGTTTATAAACCCGTTAAGTTTATAAATAGCAATTGGTTTTAGTATATCTCTTTAAATAACGTAAAAACGGAGATTACTACTTGTTTCCACTAATACAGACAAGGTTTGAAAAGTGGTCATAACTTTTAATGTCTCCAAACTATCTTTATTTCAAATCAGATGCCAATTTCGTTATCCTAAGTTATTATTATATGTCTTAGAGATATTACACTGCGAATTAAAGACATTTTATTTCGAGGCCCAACTGTCCTAAAAACCGTGGATAATAAATAACCTTCAAAATAAACATTTTTCAGCGATATTTGGAAACCAAAAAAAAAAATTCTCTAAAGGTGTTTATAGACCCGTTACGTCTATAAATAGCTATTGGTTTTTAGTATCCCTCTTTAAACAACGTAAAAACAGAGATTACTACGTGTTTCCTCTAATACAGACAAGGTTTGAAAAGTGATCTTAAGGTCTCCAAACTATGTTTATTTCAAATAAGATGTCAATTTCGTTATCCTAAGTCATTATTATATGTCTTAGAGATATTATAGTGCGAATTTAAGACATTTTATTTCAAGCCCAGTTGTCCTGAAAACCGTGGATAATAACCTTCAAAATCAGTGGTTTTCAGCGATATTCGGAAACCAAAAATAATTTTTCCCTAAAGGTGTTTATAAACTCGTTAAGTCTATAAATACCAATTGGATTTTTAGTATCCCTCTTTAAACAACGTAAAAACGGAGATTACTACTTGTTTCTTTTAATACAGACAAAATCTGAAAAGTGGACTTAACTAGGGCTGAGCAAGTTCTGGTCCGGACCGAAAAAATGGACCAGACCGGACCATTTGGTCTAGACCAAACCCGGACCGATTTATTTAGGTCCGGTCCTCGGTCCACACTTTTTGAAGTTTCGATTTTCGGTCCGGTCCGGTCCAAGACCAGTTAATTTTGGTCCGGACTGAATGGACCAAAATATAGGTATATTACGACTATTTATCATAATTTTATAAAGTTTTCAAGTCTTTTATCGTCAAAACCAACTTTATAAACTAAATATGGGTTTGGTCCGGTTTATTTAACTTAATATAATAAATTTTAATTATTACACACTTCAAAATAAAAAAACTATTAATTTCGGTCCATTTAGGTCCAAGACCGGACCGGACCAAAAATTACGGGTTTGGTCCGCTCCAATACTGAATTGTTTAGGTCCGGTATTTGGTCCACCAAAATATTTTTTTCGGTCTTTGGTCTGGTCCGGTTTTGGACCGATGCTCACCCCTAGTCTTAACTCTTAAGGTCTACAAACTATCTTTATTTCAAATCAGATGTCAATTTCGTTATCCTGAGTCATTATTATACGTCTTAGAGATATTACACTGCGAATTTAGAGACATTTTTTTTCAAGGCCAAGTTGTCCCGAAAACCGTGGATAATAACCTTTAAAATCAGCGGTTTTCAGCGATATTCGGAATTCAAAAATTTTTGTTTCCTAAAGGTATTTATAAAACCGTTACATTCATAAATAGCCATTGGATTTTAGTACCCCTTTTTAAACGTTGTAAAAACGGAGATTACTACTTGTTTTATCTAATCATACAAGGTTTGAAAACTGGTCTTAAGGTATCCAAAATATCTCTGTTTTAAATCAGTTGCCAATTTCGTTATCCTGAGTCATTATTATATGTCTTAGAGATATTATAGTGCAAATTTAAGAAATTTTATTTCAACGCCCAGTTCTCCTAAAAACCGTGGATAATAACCTTCAAAACCAGCGGTTTTTAGCGATATTCGGAAAAAAAAAAAAAAAAAATTCCCTAAAGGTGTTTATAAACCCGTTAAGTTTATAAATAACAATTGGTTTTAGTATCTTTTTTAAACAACGTAAAAACGGAGATTACTACTTGTTTTCTCTAATACAGACAAGGTCTGAAAAAGTGGTCTTAACTCTTAAGGTCTCCAAACTATCTTGATTTCAAATCAGATGCCAATTTCGTTATCCTGAGTCATTATTATATGTCTTAGAGATATTACACTGCAAATTTAGAGACATTTTTTTTCAAGACCCAGTTTTCCCGAAAACCGTGGATAATAACCTTGAAAATCACCGTTTTTCAGCGATATTCGGAAACCAAATTTTTTTTTCCCTGAAGGTGTTTATAGAACCGTTACGTCTATAAATAGCAATTGGTTTTTAGTATCCCTCTTTAAACAACGTAAAAACGAGATAATTACTTGTTTCCTCTAATGCAGACAAGGTCTGAAAAGTGACCTTACGGTCTCCAAAATATATTTATTTCAAATCAGGTGCTAATTTCGTTATCCGGAGTCATTATTATATGTCTTAGAGATATTAAAGTGCGAATATAGAGACATTTTGTTTCAAGGCTCAGTTGTCCTGAAAATCGTGGATAATAACCTTAAAAATCAGCGGTTTTCAGCGAAATTCGGAAACCAAAAAATTGTTTTCCCGAAAGGTATTTATAGACCCGTTACGTCAATAAATAGCAATTGTGTGTTAGTATCCCTTTTTAAACAACGTAAAAACGGATAATACTACTTGTTTCCTCTAATACAGATAATGTTTGAAAAGGTGATCTTAAGGTCTCCAAAATATCACTATTTTCAATCAGATGCCAATTTCGTTATCCTGAGTAATTATTAGTCTTAGAGATATTATAGTGTGAATTTAAAGACATTTTATTTTGAGGCCCAGTTGTCCCGAAAACCGTGGATAATAACCTTCAAAATCTGTGGTTTTCAGCAATTTTAGAAAATCAAATATTATTTTTTCCTAAAGGTGTTTATAGACCCGTTACGTCTATAAATAGCATTTGATTTTTAGTATCGCTCTTTAAACAACGTAAAAACAGAGATTACTGCCTGTTTCCTCAAATACAGTCAAGGTCTGAAAAGTGGTCTTAAGGTCTCGAAACTATGTTTATTTCAAATCAGATTCCAATTCCGTTATTCTGAGTCAATATTATATGTCTTAGAGATATTACAGTGCGAATTTAGAGACATTTTATTTCAAGGCCCAGTTGTCCCGAAAAACGTGGATAATAACCTTGAAAATCAGCGGTTTTCAGCGATATTCGGAAACCAAAAATATTTTTTTCCTAAAAGTATTTATAGACTTGTTACGTCTATAAATAATAATTGGATGTTAGCATTCCTCTTTAAACAACGTAAAAATAGAGAATAATTCTTGTTTTCTCTGATACAGACAAGTCTGAAAAGTGGTCTTAATGTCTCCAAAATATATGTATTTCAAATCAGATGTGAATTTCGTTATCCTGAGTCATTATTATATGTCTTAGAGATATTATAGTGCAAATTTAGAGACATTTTATTTCAAGGCCCAATTGTCCCGAAAACCGTGGATAATAACCTTTAAAATCAGCGGTTTTCAGCGATATTCGGAATTAAAAAGTATTTTTTCCCTAATGGTAGTTATAGACCCATTACGTCTATAAATAGCAATTGGAGGTTAGTATCTCTCTTTAAACAACGTAAAAACGGAGATTACTGCTTGTTTCTTCTAATACAGATAAGGTTTGAAAAGTGGTCTTAAGGTATCCAAACTATGTTTATTTCAAATAAGATGTCAATTTCGTTATCCTAAGTCATTATTATATGTCTTAGAGATATTATAGTGCGAATTTAAGACATTTTATTTCAAGACCCAGTTGTCCTGAAAACCGTGGATAATAACCTTCAAAATCAACGATTTTAAGCAATAACGGATAGTGAACAACGGATAGTGAAGTTATGATGTACTAACTACTAGACCGTTTTTAATTTTAAGGTAATGATAAATACAACCCACTGGGTTGTATATAAGCATTAAATGAATTACTTAAAATGGAATTAAATTAGATATGTTTGACAAAATTACGCGTATATCGGTGCCATTAATATTAAATATAAGCTTTTATTTATCTCTTTTAGGCTCTTAAATACAACCCAATGGGTTGTATTTATCATTACCCTTTTTTTAATAACAACTAATAATTGCTAACTTCCTTCTTATTTAAAAACATATTTCTAGATAGAGAGTGGTCATCAATATATACTTCTTGGGGAAATTGTAAGGACTAAGAATCAGTAATTGGTGGTTGCACATTGTTTCCATTGTTGTATGTGTATGTTTTTAGGAAGATTAGCTTTTTAGAAAATGATGTGTCATGAACTATCAATGGTAAGAGTAACAGAACAACCACTATTGTTCATGTTCTAAAATTAGTAAAAGTTTTAGCTCGTTATCGGTAGACCTGTTAAATGGGTCGTGTTCGGAATATATGGTTGATTAAAGATGGGTTAAGCCAACACCAATCAAACCGAGACCTAAATTATACTTCGGTATTAGTTAAGAGACGGGGTATATTCAAGTTCCTTACTTACAGTTTGAAAAGAGTCCCTATATTGCCTCAGGGAGCTCGAATTTTTCCATGAATCACACAGTGCAATATGATTAAGACAAGTCGACGTATTTGCACAACTCGGAGACACAATGCATAATGTATATGCAAACAAGGACTAAACGCGCATCTAGGTGTAATGTAATATTTGCAAGCACGCTTAAACCAATGCACACCTAGATGTAGTTATAAGCATCCGAGCCATGTTTACTTAAGCCAAGTCGCCACTACCGAGTTGCTCATCCATGAGGCGAATCAAAGTTTCTTCAACATAGGAACAAGTAACGAGTTTATCCTCGACCTCATCTTCATCCTTCTCAACTTCTTCTACATCGTTGATGGTCGATATCTTGTCTCGTCTTTTCCTGTAACAAGAGTGTTGTGAAGGATGCAGGAGTTAAGTCTGTGCATCAGACATCTAGCTTTGGCAGCAACAAATCTCAAGCAAAGATGTAAGTAATAAACCAGCAGTAAGGAAAGATCTTACCCTTACGCACTTGAAAGTCAAATATCCATAAACGACCAGCGAATAATGACTCAACTGCGTCAAGATGAAACGACAGTACGACACTCTCCATTTTGTCAAGACTGTACTGCCCATGTAGATTCTGATGCAACCGTGATGATCAAAAGCGCACGAGATTCAGAGGCAGGTGACTGGCATGAAAGTGACGAGATAAAACGAGGGGTCCAAAAAACAGGTCTATGTTCCTAAAAGCGGGTCATTGAATAACTGTGTCATCTTTTCTGGTTAAGCATTTGACTCTCCTGAATTACTAGCTATATTTTCTGAAATGTTATACAGGAGAACATGGAAAAACACCTACACAAATTGCATTCTCACCACATTACGGAACCCTTATCGCCGCCACCCAAAGTAATCGACAAGAGCAAATATCTTGTTCATCCAAGGTATAAAATTTTGGTTCTGGTCACCAACTCATAGACACATGGCCAAACCTCGCTTGTTGCAGCTAAAATGCAGCCTCTACCACTTCAGCATGCAATTACAGTGAGTTTAGTTGTTTAAGACGAATACAAAGTTTAAAACGGGTCAAATAGTATGAATAAGACAAAAGCAGGATGCCCATGTGGGATGGTATTTGACACGTTTTATTGTTAAGACAGATACCTCCGTCTTATAGGAGACTAACTGATCAACAAAAGGGTTCAATCAAACCAACAAAAAATGCCCATACTCTGACATGTAGCAGAAAACAATGACTTTGATGCACATCATAGTAACCAAAACAAGAGGAACAGACTTTCACATGTTATTTCTCAGAAAAAAGGATGCAATTATTAGCATGAATTACAATGTTGAGGACTATGTTTACAGACTAACCTTGACTAAGGGGAGTTCTAATTTCTAATGAACAATTTCGTATTATCGTCATAATGACGAAAAATTATTAGAACTCCCAAACAAAAATCTCCTTCAATTAGGATAATTTTTCAAAGGAATTGCACTCATAATATTGTACCTAAAAATCACCTGTATTTTAGAACCTCCAATCTGCCTTTCATGAACATTAGTGACCTTCATTACAACTCGTTGCACGATGCGAAAAACTGATATGTTTGCCTGGTTGGGATGCTTTTCCTTTATGTACACACCACATTTCATAGTGGAACTTCATTCAGTCTTCAATTTTTCGATGACAAAACTTGGACAAGTTTGTAGTGGTAAGAATAAGGAGAGTTATGTGAGAAAAAATCGCCTCTCACCATTTATTCATCGTTATTGCAGTGTTCTTGTAAGCTTGCATTTGGAAATGAAGGTGGTAGTAGTATAATTCAAACTACACAATTTCAACAGCTCGGCTGACCTTTGCTTCAACGTAGGATTGCAGCCGCTTTGGATTACTAGCAATAGCTTGGCTGCCAACCCGGCCTCAACTGCAATAGGAGCACATTCTTCGGGGGATAGCTTGCAAACGGACCATAAGATCGACAATGCCAATTGAGTACAACTCTCCGAAACCCTCATCAATAACTTCACCAAATTAGGAATGGTACGAGGGCAATCCCGTAAACCCAATCTCCCTTCTTGGACACTACCCAAGTAGTCAAGAATCGCGAGGGCCAATTCCAAGCACTCAGGATTCAAACCCGGTAAGATATCAACTAATTGAGGTATCCCACCAATGCTAACGATAGAACATCGCAAACTTTCATGCGAACTTATTGTTTTTAACAAAGAAAGACCGGGTTGAACCCCATTCGAGTTGCGCTTATCCTTAACCAACCTCAACAACCCAACCAAAAGACTCAAGCTCGAAATCAATTCCGGCTTAAAATCCTTCCTCTCCATCAAAACTTGAATCAACTTAGTACAATTCACCTTAGTCTCCATAGAGCCCTCATTCAACATATCAACCATCAACGAAATCTTCGCAGGCTGGGTCAAATTCGACTTTGCCTCGAAATCGAGACTCAAGTTCACCAAAATCCCAACAACCTCAGACCCAACAACATGAGAAGTAAAAGGACCAAGCAAAGAACTAACCAATCCAACACCACCATTATCAACCATAGTTTTCTTAGCAGAAAAATGATTAACAACAACTAATCTAAGCTCTTTCAATAACCCAACCCTAGCTTGACCTTTAACCTTCTTCAAACCATCCAAAATCTCCAAAACCCTACCTTGAACATCCTCACTTCTTTTCCTTAATACCAAATACTTTTGACAAAACCAACTAAATATCAATTGTTGTAAAGTTTTATTAGGAGTAATTGAATCATCCCAAAGTTCTTGCATTGTAGTAGGACAACTTAAATGACCTAAAGATAACCATTTCATTATATTACACCTTTCATATGTTTGACCAGTACAAAGTGTAACTGGATCTTGCATTGCTTCTAATGAAATTGGACATATAAACACACTTGGTACATCTACACCATCTAATTCTTCAATCATTTTCTTTAGATCCAATTTCTCCATTGTTTTCGATACCGAAACACCTACATTACTTCCTAAACCACCTAAAATCCCATCTTTTACTGCAGTTTCTAGATCTAAAACTTGCCCTTCTTTACCAATATCACCCATACTTGAATGATACATCTCAACTTTCTCAAATTTCACAACTACCCTTTTGTTCAAACAACACAATAATGCACAAAACTACAACAAAATCAAGATTAACAACAAATTTGTAGATGACAAATATTGAAAATACATCTATTTATCTATCTATGTACTAAAATGTAGTTAAAAAAAGGGGGTTATGATGTTTTTTTATTTTTTTTTTAGGATAACTTTATTTTTTGACTTTACTTTAATTATAACACACTAATTCAATGACAATAACAAGCAATAAAACACCAATCAACTAAAAAAAAAAAAGTAGACAACTTTTCCACTTTTAGTTTTTGCCTAAGTAAAAAAGTAATGCAATTATCTTCTTCTTTATACTTCAACTGCAGAGATTCTTCACTATCATGAACAAATAATGAATAAAATGTAATAAATCAACAAAAAGATTCAAACTTTGATGGTAAAAACACCCAATTTTTGAACACAATGTTGATAATATATCAATTAGAATAAACCCAGATAACAAAATAATTGAAAATAGTGATTTGAAAGTGGGAAGTTTGATTAGATTGAGGGTTTGATTGAAGAGAAGAGAGAGAAGAAGAAGAAGAAATTAATGGAGGAGGGAAGAAGAGCAGTGGTGTGTGTAGTAGTAATAGTAGTAGTAGTGTGTACTGCTGTTTTCTCACTCTTTTTTCTTTATTTTATTTATTTATTTATTTATTATTTTTACTGGTTTTTTTTACTGTAGTTTTACTTGTGCTTTGAGCAGCTAGAGTTAATCTATACTTGAATTTGAATTTTAGAGGAGTAATATTTAATATGATTATATTTATCTTTAAGTTAAACAATAAGTATTGGTGAGAATTGAAGACGGTTGCATTTCCGTCTTCAGCTGAACACGGGACAAATGTGATCAGTTTAACGATAAATGTAACTAGTATTATTTTATGAGTTATACCTGGTTGTTTGTCACATGGTAACATTTTGTCGTTAAACTGGTCATAAAAGTGTTGTCTTCAGCAGAAGACGGAATTTGTCCGTCTTCAACAAGAATTTGCCTAAATCAAAACAAATTTGAAGAATAGAGTTAGATCTTGTTCTTTTCGGTCTAATTTCAGCTTTTACTAGACTTATTTCAATTTACCTTGACTTAATTGAGCTAACTATAGTTTAGGCTGTTCAGTTCAGCTTATTTCAGCTATATTCATCTAATCATATTTCAATTCAGCTCGCTTTAGCCTATTTTAATTCAGTTTTGTTCAGCTCACTTCAACCCAGAAAAACCAAGGCCTTAGTTTAAGTGATTAAAGCTTTTTTTTTTAAACGGTAAGATTGGGGATTAATTTTCATCAGTGACATAGTACATTTTTTGAATTAAAAGGAATTAGAGCAGAATTTAAGTAATATAATGCGATATTTCAAAGAAATTAGAGTAGTTGATAAAAATTAGAAACAAATTTATTTTATGATCGGTTTCAAATCCAGACTAAACTAACTACACTAATTGTTATTAAACACAAATATATACGCCTTAAGTTTACGACTAGTTAAATCAGACGACAACAAAAGTGCGTATGAAAAGACAAACATTATCAGTCTTAAGCTTAAGACATGTCAAATACATACCGAATTATGCTGCTTGCTACCTAAAAAATCTTAAAATTTTATTTTTAATATCATTATGTGGTAATATTCGTCCCGTCTTATATTTAAGACGGATAATATAAGCTTACTGACTAATTAATTAACAGTTGGTCTTGCTTCAGACGGACCGTTTTGGTCTGAAGCAATAAAACGAGATTTTATAACCACTTTACAGTTAGATGTAACCACTATTGAAAACAAGTTAATATAAGATGTGGTTACATTTTATCAAAAAGTGACAACATAATCTCGTCTTATTTTTTAGACGGAAATGGTCCGTCTAAAATAAGAATTTTGTAGCTGAGTTGATAAAATTAAACAGTATTTTTGTTGTTTTAGCCTAAACAACAATTTTATGAAAGTAGTTAAATTAAGACACAAATTACAATGATGAGTCAATGGTCAAAAGGTTATGGATGATGCGACAAGGCAGCTACTGCCCCACGTGTTCACGGCCTTTTATAATAATATTTAATATTTAATAATTAAATTAAATTAAAAAAATACAGCTTTTGGAAGAAGGACTGCTTTCAAAATGTCTCCTGGTCAAACTCCCTTTAAAGCCTTAACGTGAGTGAATATTATCGCCTCTTCCAATATCACACGCTCACATACCGGTAACCTCCTCCTATTCAATTACTACCATCAATTAAATACGGGTAAAATTAACTCGACCTGAATAACTTCACATGTATTTAACTCGATATTCGAATTCAAGACTCGAGCTCGATCTGAGTGTGAATTGAACTGTTTGAATGTTTATTGTTGCACTGTGCTTATTATTTATATAAAAAAAATGGTAATAGTTGACTCGTAAATGACCCTTAGCCGAGTCGACCTGACCCAATATCCTACAACCCGAAATTAGTACAACAGAAACTGACTAGATCCAAACCTGACCGGGGTTTACCCGTTTATTAGGTCTACCATCAATCCTATATTATATCGGTTTAATATAAAATTTGTGGAATCGATAACCGGTAATTGGTGAATATTGGTATTGTGAGGAGCTAGTAACTAGCGTCTACTTATTATCCACTATGTATAATCACAAATACATAATTAGTAATACTCCACAAGGGAGTAGTGAATTACTATCAATTCGAGGTTAAATTGATAACTAGTATCCTTTTTTTAAAAATACATAATTTGTAATACTCCACGAGGGAAGAAATTAATCGGGTAGGGTACTCCTTTGAAGGGGTTCACGGATAGACTTATGAAATTAGTACTCATATCAACAACGTGCACATTTTTTTTCGGGTATGCATGAGAAAGAATCCACGTTAAGCATGCTTGGTGAGGAGTGGTCTTTGGATATGTGACCTTCTGGGAAGGTTTTTGAGATGCGCATAACTAAGGACAAAATGCGCTAAAAATGACCCATGTTGATTTGGGAACGTATACAAAGCCTCATGAGCTACCGTGAGTAACCACTCCCAACTCGGGTTTGTGCCGGGGTTACATTATTGGTACCCCTAAATTTAGCAGGTACGAATAGCTCTTTGCTCTTACAATAATTAAACTTTTAAAATTACGTTACAGTTTTTAAATAGTTACTCCCTCCTATTAATGGTATTCTTCCCTATTTCCTTTTTCAGTTATTCATGTTTTCTTCCCTATTTCCTTTTTTGGATGTGGGGTAGTGTGGTCTAAATTCATTTGTGTGTGGGGTAATTTGTTTTGTGTGGTTAAAATTTATTTCTTTAATCTAAGAGCCAAAATAAAAGGAGAAAAATACATTGAATATGAGGGAGTATTAACTAAACAGTTCGAAAAAAACTACATCATTTAAGGTATTTTAAGTGATTTTCATTTAGTTTAGACAAACAATGATTTGAAAAAGAGGAATATCAAGAATAATTCGGACAAACAAAGAATACTAAAAAGAAAAAAAATAGTTTTTTTAATCGTGTTTAATAAATAAATAATTAAGATGAATAGACTAATTATTTATTCTAACTATTAACAATATAATTGGGTTAGTATGCTTTTACAGGGCCAAGGTTCCCGTGGGCCGTGACCAAGAGAATTGGCCCAGCCCATTGGCATAGGCTTCCCTAGATTGTTAAAGCCCATGCAAATCCACGTTTTAATTTAATTTTGCATAGTCCTTTCTTTGACTTGTCAACATTCTTCTTCCTAAAAGAGAGGTTAATTGTTGCACAAATTCTCATTTGTGACGGATACTATCCGTCGCAACCTTAAGATGGATACCATATTCTCTCACAAAATACCCATCAAGGGTGAGTGGAGAAGCACATGGGGGTGCCCACCTTGTCCCCTCTACCCATTTCCTCTCACAAAATACCCGTCGCAAGATCCGATCCGTCGCAAGCAAGACCTACTGTAATTGTTGATAGTCTCTCTAGAAAATAACAAATTTTTGAGCTTGATGACCATTCCGTCGTAAAACTGTGACGGGTTAAATATAACTCACTTGGATAGATATAGATAAACTATGTGTTAAATTTTGAGGTATTATGATTTTTGTCTTATCTACTATTGTGAATGATATTTGATCAGTTAGAGGTTTGTGATAGATAAATATGTCATCCATGTAAAATTTCTTCATTTATTTGACCCTATATGATTGATAATATGATGACGTAATAGACTAATACGAATAGTTTAATCGAGAGTATCTACTACGTCATGATCATTTATTTTCCTTTAATAAAAATACTTTTCACACAGCGTAAAAAAAACTCCAACAAAAGAATAGGAAACGTTGCTTAATTGATATATTAATTTTCATATTACTTCACTCAAAATCAAAACCATAAGTGTGATTTGAGCTATCCAAATGGTTGATACTTGTATAATATCTGTTTGATAGCTTAGAAACATTCCAAATAATTCTCATAAATCTATATAAATTGGTCTTAAATAGAATTCGTCTCACATAAATGAAAGCCACTATATCTAATAGTCGTCTCTCTATCTCAATTATATTTACATGTTTTATCTTACACGTATATCTTTTGTGAGAATTATTTTAATAAAAGATAAACAAATGATTGAGGGAGAGAGAATAACTATCAAGAATCGATAAGATTATAATTATCTTGAAATGAGTATATCATTACACTTAAGTTGTTTGCACGATCTACTTAAGTATATGCAGATTTTTCATCTCGTTTGATAGTAAGAACAATAATACTTGTGTAAAATGGTCTCACACTATGAGATAATCCCTTTATATAAAAATATAGCTTATTTATTATAGCACTAAATGAACAAACTCTTTATAAAAATGGACCTGCGTCTTATGGTGTGACACCGTCTTATTCTAGAATTTGTTTAGCAACAATTATTGTTTGATTTTAGGTAAAATATAACTTAGTTTTACAATAACAATTATAGAAAACGGTTTTATACAATTATTATTGTGTGACTTGGTTTAAAGGTGTCCAAGACCTCAAAGTAACGATACTTCGACACAAATTCTTATTTGTGACAGGGAAACCCGTCGCAAGTTTGCGACGGGTCAAGCTCTCCTCACAAAGAGTAAGTGGGGGACAAATGGATCCCCAACCCCCTCCCCCTAGCCACTTGTTCTTTGTGCGGGTGGCTTGATCTGTCACAAGCTTGCGACGAATCGCCCCGTCGCAAATAAGACTTGTTGTATATTAGATACCATATTCTTAAGAATAATTGGCCATCATAATTTTTTTTTTTTTGCATAAACGACAACACAAGTTTCAAAGTTGAGTGTATTGATAATAATTGCCCTCATGTTAGGGTTGGAAAGGCTTATTTTGACAGAATTGTTGAGTTCAAAAAGCTGAGAAATAATTTTTATAACAACAAAATAATAAATTTGCAAATGTATGGACCCTATCATTATTAAAGCATGGTGCTATCTTTATAATTGTATGCTTCACTAGTAGACAAGAGCGTCTTTGAAGGGACCATTTACATTTTATTAAATAATGTCATCTACTATTTACTTATTATTATTATTATTAGTTCATAGTTTGAATGATGAAATCATGAAACAAGTATGCAACAAAATTACAATATTATTATGAGATACAATCATGGCAAAATAGCATAGAATTCACCAACTCTTTGGCATAAAAGGGACAACACTTCAAAATATTGCTTATGATGATGATGTATAGAAGGATAGGGTGTAATATGTTATGAATTAAAAAGAGGTTTTTAATTTACCATATTTTGACGAATAAGTTATAAAGTGCGAGCATTAAATTACATAATTTGGTTTATTTCATGAAATATAAGTCTTTTAAATCCACTTGAATGAAAATAAAACAATAAGCCCGCCCAGTAAATATTACGAGTATGAGTATTTCTATGCTTTGTTGATAACAAATTTTCATTTGTGACGGACACTATCCGTCGCAAGCTTAAGACGGATACCATATTCTCTCACAAAATACCCATTAAGGGTGAGTGGAGAAGCACATGGGGGTGCCCACCTTGTCCCCTCTACCCATTTTCTCTCACAAAATACCCGTCGCAAGATCCGATCCGTCGCAAGCAAGACCTACTGTTGTTGATAATGTACTCTTCTCCTTTTCTTTTACTTCTTTTTTTCAAAGGTTAAAGTTTAAATGTATCTGAACAAAATTTCCACACCAACAAACCTATAAGTCTATAACAAACTACTTCTACTTGACTCATTTTTTCGAAAATTTAACTATCACACATTTTTATTTTAGATAAAAATATCAATTTATATTCTAAAATAAATTCTTATTGTTAACTATGTAAGTCACATGCTTGCGACGTCTCACCTCAATTAAAATAATAACTGGGAAAGTAAGTGAAATAGCGAATTGTGAGAGGTCAGAAGTTTCAAGCGATATTTGTTGAAACTTAAAAGACTCCAAAAACATTACATCAATCTTGTAAAATTAGCCTTGAAGTGATGTCCATATAGAACCTACATAATAAACTCAAGGTCACCTTTCCAATTTTCTTTCAAACCCCACAAACTTCTCTTTGTTTTTCTCTTTGTGTCATGTCAATACTGACAGATATACTTTGCTAATCCCCATTAATGCATCATTCATTCTTACTTCATTTCCTAAATACCTCATCTTTATTCTTTATTATTCTCTTACAATTTTCATTTTTGTTGTACTTCTAATTATATATATACAAACCCTAAAGAGGTACTTAAACTTTTTTGTTACTTTCATCAAATAAACTTGTAAGTAACAACCATTGAAGCATAATATATTGTGTATTATTGTGTATGTTATGGCTATAAACTCTAAGGATTCTTCATCAAGAATAAAACATAAACAAGGATCATCTCCGAGGCGGCTTTTCGAGATTTTAGAAGAAAAACAAGAGCCATTTGTGCTTGAAATTTACCTACTTGAAAGAGGGTGTAGTGTAAAAAGTTTAAAGTTTGATAATAAGGTTAATCATATTGGTTGTTTTTCTAATAATAACCAAAATAACAAGAACTTACTTGAGTTGAAAGAGCTAAAGAGTGTAAGGAAAAGTTCAAGGCAATTTTCGAGCATTGCGAAAAATTTGCTTAGCAAAATTGTTTTGGTAAAAGAAGTGGTTAAACAAAAGCATAGTTCAAAGGAAAAGAAGAAGAAGAAGAAAAGTTTGTCTGAGAGTGATACAGATGAAGAAAGCATTTCATCTCCTACAGATAATCGAAGAACTCGAGAGGTAAGAAGAAAGTGTTTATAAAACTGTTTCGGAAATTATTGGACTAACCTTAATGCGGAAGTTATAGAATTCGACAAATTCTTGTTTCAGCCGAGCCAAATTCGTATGAATAATAATAATACGAGGTTTTGTGACTATCAAATGGTCAAATGTAACCACAATGGTCCAACTAGTGTTACAGCTTATGGTAACGTTTAGTTATAAAATGGTTTCAAAACCGCGTCTTATTATTTCAGACGAAAATGACCCGTATCATCTGGCTTCCCTGGTTGGCAAAATGGCAAAAAAAAAGGAGACCAAAGTTGTTACATAAAACTGTTATTTTTGTATTCTACCCTTAAGGTATGATGTATAATATATGGTGTGTGGTGTTTGTGTAAATTTTAACAATTAGTTATTTCATGAATTTGCAGTTAACTGTTGATAGAGTGATTAGTTCATGGAGATTTACAGAAGAAAACAAGCAGTGTAGCCCTAATTCTGTCCTTGATGAGATTGATCTTCTACAGGGTATCCCTGTTTTTAATGGTAAGTTTAACGAAACATTCTTGTGTCCTCGGGATTCCGGAGGTACCATACTCCTTACACCTAAGCCTTTATAATATTCCGTTTTATGGATTTGCTTTAGGTGTAAGACTGTAAATAGGACAGTACTCTCAGATAACATAAGAATTTTTCAAGTTGATATAAAATTTGCGAAATATATATATTATTAAAAAAGAATACAGATAAATATTTTTACTCAGATTTAAGGCAAAACAGTACTCTTACTCATGACTTGGGTTTGAAACGTGTCGACATAGAAAATGCCCGAGAATTGTTCTTCCTGTAATTCTCTTGCATTTTATGATGAAACAGTTAAACGAAATGACGAAGAATTACCAAGAGCATCACGAATCAGATTTACGAAAAAAGTGTCAGAAGATTCGATACTCTCGGCTTCATTGTGGGAAATGCTTGAACAAGCAAAGCAAGAAAATTCCAACAAGTTTGGAAGTAAATCATACACAAAGTACATGAACTCAAAGAAAGCCCTGCAACAAACTAGACAATTGTTATTTGATTGTGTCAGAGAAGTTGTTGAAACTCAAAGTATTAATGGAGGCAATAAACAGAGAATTATCAGTAAAGAAAAAGGTTTGATGGGTCCTGAAGAAATTGGCAAAATAATGTGTAATAACATGAAAATATGGGGACAGTTTCCGAGTAAGAAAAGAAGCGCAATCAGGTTAGTGACGAGGGATTTGTTAAGTTCCGATGGAAAAGAATGGGGACGGTCTGATGAAGTTAAGCGCGAAATAGTTAAGGAGATTGGAGATGGTATATATGAAGAAATTATAGATGACATTGTTAAAGAGATGGTTGATAATCAGAGTTTTTGTACATAGTAAGAGTAGTATTACTAACTGTTTGATTGTTTACAAGAAATCAGAGTTCTTACAATGATAGGGTTCTACAACTTCTAATCTCCTTTCCACATATATAGTTTACAATTATGTTACTAGATTACTTTTCTGACTTAGTTCCAAGTGTGTGATAGTGTAGACCTGGTAAATGGGTCGACCGGGTTGAATTCAGGTCGGGTCATTTTCAGATTGAACAGATTACGCGTTGGGTCAGGTCAATTCGAGTTGTGGTAATCCTCGGATTGGTTATTATCAAATTAATTAGGGATAACAACTAGATTACAACAGTTGACATTCGGCTGGTCACATAGGGTGGGTTTAATTTGGCTCAGTCAACTTTAGGTCCTCAGTTTCGAGAGTCGGGTCAGGTTAATTTTGAAGAACAATTGGTGGGTCATATAAAGTCGGGTCAATTCGGGGTTTGGTTAAATTTGGGTTCACAGTTCGAGTGTCTGATCAGATCAGATACAAGTGAAGTTATTTGTATCGGGTTGGGTCATTATAGCCAGGTTAATCTGACACTTTGTATAGTATTCTGGCGTGCTTGTATAACCGAGTGAAAGACATGCTACCCGTAACAAAAACGAAGTATCTCCGTCACAAGCTTGTGATGGGTCGGATCCCTCTCACAAGTTTGAGAGTGGGAGGGCAAGTGAGAATTCAATGGTTTTCCATTCCCCCCACCACACTTGCAAGCTTGTGAGAGAGATTCGACAAACTTGTAACGGATAGTGAATGTCCGTGAGATGTGGCATCAACAAAATCTGGTAAGATAGCGGAAGAACATGTTGCGTGCACATAAGGTCACTACCAAAGGAAAGGAAAGGAAAGGCAGAATGAGCCAAAGAGGATAATATGTAGTATGATTTATGAATAATGTCATTAACACAACTACCAACTAATACAATTTGACATCTTCTTTTCTTGGCCAAACAATCATTTCCATTTTCCTTCTTCATTCAAGATTTCAAGCTAAATGGTCCACTCAGCAATTACATAACACCATTAAACATACCACATCAATTTGCAATCACCCTTAGGGTCAAATCTCATGTTAAATCATCCACACCTCCCCCACATATAAGAACGTCTCCTTTCAAACGGGTTAACCTGTCTTAAGTTTAAGACGGATTAAGTTCCTTTTACAAAGAACAAGTGGGGGACTCCATTTGCCTCTCACTTGCACCCCCACTTGCCCTTTTTGAGCATTTGTTCCTTTTAAAACGGGTTAACCAGTCTTAAATGAGAATTTGTGCATATCTATCTCCTTGAATAGATGATAGGTTTTTTTGCTAATTTATAGGCGGCAAATTCTGATTGTAGAGGGTCTTTTCTCACAACCATTAAAATAAGAGCAAATGGAAGAGAAGGTTGTGATTGGTCTTTTTTAAAAGCCAATCACAAGCAAGATTTAGGCATAGGTCTTTTGGATTTAAAGTCACTTTCTTTAAGTTTAGTTCATCTTCTATAAATAGAGTTTGTTTCAGTTCACCTCCTATAAGTTCAGTTCTTTTAAGTTCAACCCCTATAAATTTAGTTAAGCTCAGGTTGAACTTCTATAATTTCAGTTCTACTCATCTTCTATAAGTTCAATTTACTTTAGTTCAACAAAATTAAGTCTAAAAGAACATAACCTTACCGTTCATAGGCATTATGCTTTTATCCCATCTATCCATCATATATTTGACTCGTCCCGACGAAAATGACGGTCTTAAAACAAATTTGTGTCATTTTTACAGGCCCTTTCAATCCAAGTTTGTTCTAGAGCAAACCATCATCGTGTAGTCTTCGTTCAGGTTAATACTGACAATACCGGTAGATCATTTGTGAGTCATGTTTATCGGCTTTCTAATCATTTCAAGTCACTTTAAGGGCTCGCTAGGGATGGGCCGATGGGGTAATCATTACTGGAGTAATAGAGGTACAATTCTTCACCGCCTCTTTCCACTCTTCACAACCACCACTAATCTACTCTCATTTCTTCTTGATTTAGCCTTCATTACTCCAGTAATAATTACGTTCATCCCAAGCAAGCCCTAAGGCTAGATAATTCAAGCAGAATGGCTATAAATCAGGTTAATTCAACACATGAAGACATAAAGAAGAAATACTCGTAGGATGATAGGAGCTGTATAACCTAGGTCACATATCCATTGACATGTCAAACATGGAAGATACTTGCTTTCTAGAAACCGTTCGTAACACAAGACTTGTTAATAATCAAAATCTCATACATCTGAAATCATTTTTGTAATGTCGGGAGATTTTCATGTTAATGAACCTAAGACAATACTTTACAGAGAATACGGAAAAGAAAAAAACATATTTGAAACATTATCCCTGTGGAAGACACGGAGATGAATAATCCCAAGGTAAACGAGTAAAACGGTGATGAGTAATATTACTATATAAAAATAAACTAAAAAGGGTGCAAGTAAAGTCACTATATTTCAATCTTCGTGCAAAGGGACGAGCCAAAGAAGGCCAAAATTGCATCGTGATCTAAAACGAGACAATTTTGCCGTTGTCATCATTTCAATTGAAATAAACAAATTTCGAGAACTGAACTAAAAAAAGTTGGCCATTGACCTAATAATAACAATGTGTTTTCTTGGGCAAGAAGACGAGGTAACAATTAAACAAAAAGACCGATTCCAGCTTTCGAGCTGCATTTTTCCTGCCAGAAGTGTTAACTAGCATCTACCATCCTACTAAACCATCTATATAGAAAAAAAATGTGGGAGTTTAAACAAATGCTTACATTACATTCATAACGTATTATCAGTAGCAACATGAGCAGGGCAGCGGTCTCCTCAACCATTCTGATATATTTCCAACAGCTTCAACCGCAACTCCATTTTTATTGTTTAACTGCCATTCCAAAGACAAGTAAATGTTACACCACAAAAAAGAAAGAGAAAATGATAGAGCATGATAAGATTGACTATTCAGCTAGGAAAGTGAGACCATACCATCCTCACCAAGCTCGCCATCTTCGAGGTCGTCCTGGACACTAGTTTTCCGGGAACTATCACGATGATCTCTTCTGTGCTTTTTATGCCTACTCTCACCATTTGAATCAGGTGAATGGTCATGCTGATAAGGGAAAAAAATTAGGACATATCATCAAGGGTAGTTGAAATTGACTATACAAATAGTTTATTTGCATGAAACTGAAACCACCACCAGGGGTAGCCAAAAATAGACGAGTAAAAAGGGAAACGAAATTGAAAATTGACAACAGAACAGAAAAAACATACAATCCATGGATTTCAAAAAACATCCCAGCCTTAGATGATCAATACCCATACCTTTCGAGATTTCTTCCGGTCGCTACCATGTCGACGAGATTTCTTGTGCTCCTCTTTATCATCTTTATCAGAATAAACGTCGTCTGTAGTATCATGGTGCCGTTTCCGAGTACGCTTCTCTCTGTCATCATCCTTGTCGGAGTTGACATCATCAGTGCCATCATAGTGACGCTTCTTATGCTTCTTATCTCTATCCTTGTCCTTCTCTTTTTTATTGTCATCCTTGAACTCAAGGCTATCACTTGCTTCCACCATTTCATCATCTGATTCGTCTTTCTTAGACCGTTCTTTTCGCTTTTCTCTCTCTCGGTCTTTATCTTTCTCCTTCCTCTCCTTTTCTCTCTCTTTCCTCTTCTCCTTCTCCTCTCTCTCTTTCTCCTTCTTAGCCTGAATATCGTCCAACACGGTAAAAAAAAAACAGCGTTAACAGATATTCTGTAACTTGCAGTATATTGAGGTAACAGCATGTAAAATGATGTAACTAGCAGTATACTGACGTAACAGCATTTATATAGTGGCAAACATTAATAGCAGAAAACTGAAAGCACATAGCAGAATCCTTAGCCCATTTTCGGGTGGGTAATTGACATGTCATAATAGACCTTGTAAGCATAAAATAAAGAGTCTGACATCAAAGGCTTTCATATCTCTTGATGAATAGCAATCAAGAATTAAGTATATAGTAGCAAAAGTAACCATAAGAATTAAAAAACCACGATCTAGATATACTACCGGAAATAAACTTGCGTATAGAGTAATACAAACTTAATGACAGTTTACCTTTTCCTCCTCACGTTTCAATTCCTTTTCTTTTGCCTTCTCTTGCAGGTAAGTAATATAGTCGTCAAAGGTCTCCTTTGCTACACTTTCTTCCCCAATTTCTCTGGAGACGTGGAAAAATTCAGTTTACAGTTCGCAAAATCATTATTAGTCTTGAATTCTAGCATAAGCATCAAGCAATCAAAGGTGCACCTGTATTCTTCACTATCTTCAAAAAGTTCTCGACAATCATCCCAAGTAGAAGCAGCATTTATTTCCTTCATACCAGACAACGAAAAATAAGAGCAAAGAAAAAAGAATAACAGGGGTCCGGCAATAACAAACACAAATACTGTCACTATTTTAACCCCAAATCTCTAAACAAATGTTTCATCACTTTTAAGCCAAAAGAACAAAGGTTGTCTATATCTAACCCCCTCTAACTTGCCATAGAAAGTGAAAATTATTCACAGCTTTTAATGGATCAGCAACTACCTTAAGGGAGTGCAGAAGATCAGTGAAGTTGTCAACAAGACGTTGTCTTTTTCTAGCTTCTTTCTCTTCCTTCTCCTTGACTCTCTCGAGCTGCTCCTCAAAAATCAGCTGCACGCAAGCAAGTTACAATAGATAAAGCAAGAACGAAGTGAAGAGATAATCACCTAGACATCTAAGCACAGAAGCCGATGAACCATCAACATGAAACAGGCGTACTAGATTACGCGGATACTGATAGTAAACACAGTAGAGAGTGCAAGAGTGACACTAACGTTGGAATCTGAAAAAGGACTAAAACATTATTGTGAACACAAAGTGCCATCTGTATGGATGGATAGCAGACTGGAGAAATCATGATGAAATTTCTCTGGTTTTAAAGTCAGAAATACATGAGAATGTGTGTTTTTTATATTTTATTCCTTCGCCATTCAGCGTAACTAGAATTTTTTATTAAGTCTGGAAATATTATCTTCTTCTATAAGCTTGTCATTAATATATATATATAAAAAAGAACTATGTTGCTCAAAGCGCCAAAAAAATTAGCAGATCTCGGTTTGAGGTCTCGTATCTCAAACTGGTATTTGAATGATTCTATAAGATGATTTAATTCGTTGTTAGTCTAGCAAGATAGTCAAGGTCAATGCCATTCTACATCAGTTATGCTATTTCCTTTAATGGAAACAAAGGCCGATTACAGAAGATAAAAGAATAGATTTTTAAATGAGAAAGAGTCAACGATCATGTTGCAATTCAAAAATTTGCAAATCAACAGATATATACCATTAAATTGACATCTGATATCGGCTGGGACTCTATTTCAGACATAATGGAAGCCTTGAACTCCTCAAAGGTCGACGTTGATGACATAGTAACCTGTAACAATTAATAAAAAATTACTCAACCTGATGACACCGAGAAAAAGGATTATACATCTGAGGTACTACCTCAAACTAGTATAAATTTGAGTTTTTGTGTATTTTTTTCGAGCTTTTTAAAATTTATAAACTACATTATAAATCTTATATGTGATGTTTTTTGAGTTTTATTGTAATTTTGTTGAGCTTAATATTCAAATTAATGAACTCAAAAACTTTATAGTAAAATTCATAATTTTTAATACTAACCTCAAAAACTTTATTGTAAAGCTCAAAAACTATATTATCTGTGGTAGTACATCAGAGGTACAATCCACTTACTGGATGACACCAGAGCTATATGCTTTTGGCTTGGATAAAAAAAATGGAGGGAAAGGGAGAGGAGGGGGAAAAGGCGAAGGGAGGCACGGGGAAAGAGGGAGGGGAGGGGAGGGGCAATTGAGGGAGGAGTTTTCCCTCCAAATGTTCCTTTATTGGAAGAAAGTAATGCCATGGAGGAGGGTCCCCCCCCCCCCCCCCCCCCCCCCCAAATTTCCCACCTCCTCAAATGCCCTTACCTGTGGGGAAAAAAAAAGGAGGGTCTGATGTACAAAATCTTTACATATGTGCTATCTAGCACAGAAACACGGTTCTCATATATGAAGAAAAATGAAAATGCATCAAGTGCCTCCTATTTCACAATATAGGAAGCCCACATGATTTAGTGTCTTTGTTTCAGGACATTGTGAAGCCAAACAATAGTTGATCTTTGGCTGGATCAGAAAATAGAAAATCCTTGCAGACAGAAATAAGAGTCAAAAATTTACCTTGCATAGTTTAATTGCATCTTTTACCCGCTGTTTATCATCATGATACTGCAGGGAAAGCAAAACTCATGAAGAATTTGTGCTGGAGAGGCAACTAGAACTTTTACATCAAGTACTTCAATCAATTGTAACTATACTTAGGAGGTCAAACTACCAGCTCAGCATAGCAGCCCAAAACACAAGACCAAAAACTCAAAAGTGGAAAAAAACCATTTTAAGGAACGCTTCACTGCAAAAGGCATCATGGAGAAAGAAATGGCACAAGATCTAGGAAAAAGACTTGTGGAGATAAATGCGAAATGAGAGATTTTAGCAGACAGGATAATGCAGAGCACCATGACACATTTAGTAAACAAGTACCCTAAGAAGTAAAAAACATGGTGCTCTGCATGTGTCATGGTGCTCAATCTCCCGTTTAAATTATATGACCCAACAAATGTATATCAACAAGGCAAACGTTTCAAGTACTTGTGTACTGACCGGACAAAAAAAGGTGTATATACTGGACATAATCAAAGTGTAACAGATCTAATACCTGGTTCTCTAATTCCTCAACCAGATCCTCGAACAAATCTTTAGGAGTTGACCCAGATGTGTTATGCGCTACAGCCAGATAAGCCTCAGATTCTTTAACCTGAAACACATTAAAATATATAACACAGTACTATCTCAACATTCCATTCTCCCATTTGTACAAGAATACGAATTACCTTGGCACAATAATCACGCCAAATTGTTTTTGCAGTGATAACATCTATCAAAATATCATCTTCCAACGTCTTACGAAATTGATCTCGGTTTTTTCTCTCAGCTCTCCTCAATTGTTCCTGCACAAATGTAATTATTTGAATGCACGCAAACCCAATTCAGGCACGTTTTACTGGACTACGCTGATCAGAAAATACAATTTAGCGCTTCAGGGAGAAAACTATTACCAAAAAAATTTATGATATAGGAGTAGCATAAGCAAAAAAGAAAACTTCATAAACAAAATACAAATATATTTTTATATTTAAAAAAAAAAGGCAGACCTTCTGAAGTTTCTTCTGCTCCTCTTCTTCCTTCTCCAAAAAACGCATATAATCCTACCAAAATAGAAACTTAAATACAAGTTTCGGAAACAGAAATGCATAAATAAGAATATGCCAAAAACCTGAAATATTTCTAAGCGGTCAATCTTATCCAGGCGTGAGCATCTCTCATCATCTTCCAAGCGATCCTGAACTTTCCGCCACAGGCAGTTCACCTGATCAAGACCAAATGATCGCATAACTTGAGTCTTGAGATATGAAACGAGGAAATAAAAATACGCGGATAAAACAGGGATATTAAGATAGTTTACCTCAATAAAGTCACAAGATTCTAAAAACTTCCAGTATTCTTCTCTATTATGCCTATACTCTTCTTCAGCCTTCTGCTTTTCCTGAATGACGTTAACAAAGAAATCCACAAAGTTGAACAAAAGGAGGATAAGAGATACACTTGGAAGATCATAGTTTTTGGACCCAAAAAAAAAAGTGAAGTAGAAAAATTAGACAAGAAGAATATATTGATGGTGCTTCTATAAAGTTGGTCAATATATTCAGTAGTTCGTAAAAGCTAAAACCAAAAAAAATATAAATAATATTAAAAAAAATCACTAAAAAAGATGGCATGTACTTAATATTAGGCTTTACTGAGATTCTGACTGCCTGGCATTAGCCAAACTTATCTTAACCATTAAACATCAGAGAGATCAAAGACTGTCATTGGACATATACATCAAAAATTGCTGGCAACACATATTTTGAAATTCCTAGAGGACTAGCCGATGGGTGAAAAGTAACTATATGAAAATACTCTTCGGCATACATTGAACCCACATGGGCAAATCCCATCATAAGTTCATAGGCCATAAAAGCACAAAGCCTAAATCATGTAAAATTCCAATTCAAGAAACATAAATAAAGACTAACAAGCTACAAATATGGTTTTTCTAACAGTTCAACTGATTTGGGAATTAAGATTAGTTAGAAGTAAAGGAACGGCCTAATTTTAGCAACAACAATCCAACGTTTACCATTGGCTTAGTGCTTATCGAAATCATGGAACTTGTGCAGTTATACTAGTAATCTAGTCAGAGATAAAATGACAAACACTGAGCAAACCCAATATAACTTATTTCCCAAATAAAAAAGGCGTCAAACTTCATGGGAGAGAATCATGCGTCATCCTGAGGTAGTGAACTACTTGGAGTAACGCCAACTAGAGTGCCCACATTTCCACATCCCTAATGATATACTCCTAGAACACAAGTCTCCAGTTAATACGCCTTAAGTGTACAAAGTTAAGCTCGGTGATGCACGGTTGTGTTTGGTTGGGTTTGGAAAAACAGGTGTGAGTTCATAGAATGCTATCTTCTTGGTTAGAACGCTGAAAGAACTAGTGAGCCGCAATCATTTTTTCGAAAAACTTGTACAACACATGTATAGTTATTTTAATACGAAGAAGTAATAGGGTACACTTTTAACAATAAATTGCCACGTATGAATATTTTGCCAAAGCAACATTGAGCACTAACGCCAAGAATTCAAAGGAAAACACAAATTTTCAGTTGAGACAAAAACAAAGAGGTGAAAAAAGTTCCCCAATTAATTTCCTCCTTTGGATAAGGAGTAAATTCACATGGGAAACCAAAATTCCCAACGGTTGGGCTCCTGGACCATAAGGTCTTGAGGCTTGAATATTAATCAGCACAAAATCATCTATAAACATTATATAGGATGGTATATTGTCTTTATCTGAATGACACTTCTTTTAGTGTATGCTACATTTTTTTTGAAATAGTAGAGTTGTATTTGTATTCCTTGCACTAAAACCAGTTTCATTACGAGTGGGTAGCTATAAGGTAGTCGGTCATAGCACAAGTCGCTAACATATTCCTAACAAAAACGGGAACAGGGTGCACACTAAAAATTGTATACTACCAAATTCAAAAAATGGAACTTAAAAAGGAAATCTAAAAAGTCAAATTCCACCACTTACCATTTTCTCTAGTTCCACTAAGTAATTCTCAAAAAGCTCTTGGCGATCTTTAAGCTTTTCAACAGCTTCAAATCGTTCATCGTCTTCAAAAATAGTAATAGCTTTACTGAATACAGGAAGAAAAAAAAAACTAATCAGAAGTTCTGAGTACACAAAAATAATCTAAAAACTGTATTGTTCAGAAGTGTTGCAACTTGAAAAATGCAAGAGGAAGTTTGGACGTTGTAGAGTACATACCTCCATTTCATGGATGATGTAAGTTCCGTAGACTCCTTTAGGACAAATCAAAAAGGAGAGAAAAAAATTTAAGTCTCAAATCATTGCCTTAACCCCCGCAACCAAATAAAAAGGGAGAAAAAGGACATGAAAGAGTAGCAACATACTTCCAACATTTTTGTAAACTCTTCCTTAGCTTTCTTCTGCCTCATACGCCGCTCCTCAGCCTCGTGTTTCTTACGTTGCCCCAAATACTAATAAGAATTTGCAGCATAAAATACTGTCAGAACTGAATAAGGAATTATGGATACAGCTTGAGAAGCACAAAAGTCAACAAATTAGCAGAAAGTTAATACAATGATGGACAAAGAACCTGATCAATGTTCACAGAAAGTAGAGCAATACAAAGAATAAAAAATTACCTCATTGAAAGCTTGCTTTCGTTCGCCCAATGTTTTCAGAGCACCATATCTCTTATCGTTTACTATTGCCTTCATTGCCTGATGACGCAATTTCAAAGCATTAACCATGCCCACAATAAGGAAGCATGCAAGGATTTAAAAGAAAAACATGAGACTACCTGGTCCCAGGTCCAGTCAGACTGAACATTTGAAGACTCAAGAAGTGACTTGAATGCAATTTTTGCTTCCTAAAAGGGTGCAGATGATTAGTCAACATGCATTAGTAAACTTTAATCATGTTAAATGCACATAGGCCCGCCTAGAGGTAGAAAACTATTCTGCACCATACAAACAAGTCATGATTGTCTAATACCTGCTTTGTCGCAAAAACCAAAGGTTCGTCATCTGCTTGGTTTTCGTTTGCATCAACTTTCTCATCAACGGTTTCTTTCTTCTTTACCTTGTATCCACGGCATATCCACATCAAATATGAGAAAACACCCAAGGCCTTCTTTCTTTTATATTAATTAATATTAGTTGGCGGTACTAATTCATAATAACAAACTGAACTCTCACATGTTGCAACAAAAATTGCACTATCAGAGACAAGAGAATGCGTTAAGCCTGTCCATACCTTATCATCCAAGACAGAAGGTCCATCAGTAGACGTTGTAATTTCTTGAGGTTGTGATATTTCGAAGGCATTCCTGTAAGACAAACCACAACACATAAGAGCTGGCGTCTAAAAGCATGCAATAACATGTTGATTACCGAAGGCCAGTAATCAAATTTTGGAGGTTACCATATTACAAGTTACCAGGAAAAAAAAGAGAAAAAAAAAACATACGCTGCGGAGTTTGCAGTAATGAGAGCAGGAACATGGCCAATTCCAGAAGCAGAAGTAGACATGGTAGGAACAATTACTGAAGTTGGGTTCAATGCAGCCACACTTGGGCTAACCCCAAGTCCGGCTAAGGGCTCCGGAGTTGCAACATTAAGCATGGGAGACACACTAGCAGCAGGTGCAGAGCTTGGTGGGGTCAATGTTATACTAGGCAAAGATGAACCATTAGAGCTGACTGGAACCGCATGTGTCTCCTCAGCGGCCACGCTTCCAGCAACAGTAGTTTGAGACTTTGTATCTACCTGTACTCCCTGGCCAGCTGTCATTTCTGCTTGCTCACGAGCCAACTGCAGCGTTCATTAGTCTAATTAGTCGTGATATTAGTAGAATGGACAATAGGAAATTTTTTGAATGAGAGCAATAAAACCTTCAACTCTTCAGGTATTGACCATTTTGATTCCTTAGTGACCTTGTTGTAATAATACCTAGCAAGCAAAACATGACTGAGTAAGCAGCAAATCTATGATGCGGTTACAACTCACCACAATGTTCAACCATAAGAACTTATAAGTTTTAAAAGATCCCAAAATGAAATGTTGAACATACGTCTTCCCCTCTGGGGTTGTAAACTCCTTCCACACAGTAGATGCATCAGCTCTCTGGAACAACAAATGAAATTTATTAACTCCAGAGCTAGAAAGAAAAATAGTCCGCACTTGTCTTAGTAACGGACAATTGAGTTCAAAAGGATCCTCACAAAAGAGCAGGGATTTAATTTATAACAAGACTTGGAAAGCATAATTAAAAGCAATACAGTTTAGAGTGTATACTGAAACGAGACGGGAAAAAATGAACCTACCTGCCTGACTTCTTAATTTTGACGGTAGTATATATAGCCAAAATTACAGTATAAAGCACATAAACTCTAATGAAGCTTCAGAAGTCAGAAGACAAACAGAGAGGGTAAATTATTAACTGTAAGCAAAGTATTGTTTCCAAACCATAGCCTCTCTCTAGTTTCTGACCAAGGACCAGTAACACAATTGTGATGTAAACTTGGCTAGATAGTCAGAAACTCAAAGTACATGGAACCAACAGAACAAGAAACTGCTTATTACAACCCTTAGCGTCCTTCAGAAACAGCAGAAAAATAAAAATGTCTAACTGTTAGGACAAGGCACTTGCTTCTCAAAATTACAACCCCAATCATAACAAAAGTTACAAGAAACAATCTCAAGGGCATCAAAAACTAAGAGAAGCTTTTTCAAATACCCAAAATGAAAATTACTTGGTAATATGCATAGAAAGTTTAGTGAGCCACTCCGCTTTAATCCACAGTAGTTCAAGGCCGAAGAATAATGAGTGTTTAGCCCCATTGAAAGTGGATATTTTTGGGCGTAAATCTAAGAATATTAGGATGTAAATAGAGTTCATCCTTTCATTGCAAAATACACCCAGATGGAATTTCATAGTACTAGCGGCTACAGCAAGCTCCATGAAATTTTTAGATAGTTTAATCCACTACTTATGTAAAAAAAGGCACCAGCTCCGCAAAAGGCTCCCACCAAAGAAAGGTCAAGAGAGGAGGATCAGTGATGTAGAATATTACACCCACTATTAGACAAGGTTATTATATGATCAGAGTATCAGACTAATGATAACCAAGTCATAAAGAGAAGCCTAAACGTTAAAGCAGTGTGTCCCTTAGGAGGACAGTTTCAGGAGCATTACCTCACGTAGGCATCTCACATGAGGCCACAGAGAGCACAAATACCCTTACCTAATAACCCTAACTTTCACTTCTAACACGCAGCACTCTTTGAAAGCCAAAATAAACTATATTGTTGCGCAAAATGTTTTAAGTTTAAAAATACACAAGTTTGTTTACAAAAACAGCCTCCCGCATGTATTGTTGCATGAGGTGATTGCACCTCGTAGCAATGGCTATCATCATCTTGCCACGCCTCACGCCTTTTTAACAAAAATCCACACTTGACTTTCTATGCATGTTTTTGATCGACCGATGAGTCAATGATATGCAATTATGGATAACTATTTAAATGGGTATACGGTAGAATAATCACCAAACTTATATATGAAGCAGCTTCATCAAAATTAAAGTCAAATGCTCGGTGAGAGTGTCAATTTTAAACGTATAAAAAAAAGCATTTGGCAGAAAACATAACCAACAGGCTGGCAAAAAAAAACATATCCAACAGGCAACAACCAACAATTAGCACTAAATTAAGAAAGGTTCCCTATCTAAGAAAATAGATGTAGATAGCAAATCATTGCCTGCCTTGCGAAAGTGAACCCGCCTTGTGAAGGTGAGCATCTAGGGTAGTCTCCTCATTTGCCATGACATCTACAAACCGATGGAAACATGCAAACAAAAGGATAATCGGAATAAAAAAATTATGCACAACGCAGGTATCCCTACAAATTTTGTTCAAGCTGTTTTAGTTAGCAACAAGCATAAACAGAGCTAGTGCGCTGACATAAAATGCATGATTCAACAACTCAGATAGGGCCAATAAACAAAAAGCCAACAGAGAAATATGCTTCACCTCTTTTGGCGTCATCAGCTCCAAAGGCTTCTCCCAGCTTGATTGCTTGGTTTTCTTGTTATAATAGTATCTGACCACCAACGGGCACGAGAATAGAATATAAGAACAAAATTTTATCCCAATGAAACAAATATGACAGTTAACTTATACAAGTGGCAATATCAGCTTGAGAGGAAAGGGCAGATAGTACAACAAATGAGTGGATGAAAACTAAATATTATATAAAAAAAAACAATCACCTTCTGCCATCAGCAGTAGAATGTTCTTGCCAGTCAGTTGCTGACTGCTGACTTGAATCAGGAGGATTAACAGCCTGAAGCTTAATCAAAGAGAAATAGAATGTCATGAAATCAGATGAGCAATTATTATGACCATAGAGCATTACTCAAAACTAGAACAGTGTAAATATTACTCTAGAATTCTCAAAATATGCCTCGAAGTTCACAGACAATGCTATTCTTTTCAAATGATCCATTATCCACAAACCTCTTCACTCGAGTGGATGTAATTTTTTTATGGGACAGGAAGAAGGGGCGCCTTTGATCTTGATATAAGATTACGAATGTATAAGCCATAAGACAATTGTAAACAATGTTACCTTGACATTTCACATGGACACTTCATTTTCTGGCTAAAAAGATTGTTTTTTCATGAAATAGTTTTCAACGCTATGAGATGTGCCCAATTGAAGCACAAACAGAAACGGACAAATCTCAAGACTCAGGCAACTAGTTATTTTTAGAATTCTGATTATCAGATATATGTCAATTCAAAATAACATATTTCACTCGACTGAAGGTAACTCTACTTGAGGATGAAAAGTCGACAACAATGAACATTTTATGCAAAGCTTGGTGATCAAACACTAATACAAACAGACTATATGAATTTTAAACCCGAGTTACAAAGGTTTTAAATGTTCTTGTGAATGCATTTCAGGCGGTATCAGCCGCATGGAAGGTGCGACCACTGAGATAAAATGAGAGAGACAATGACAACCATTCCAAAACCATGCCTACAACGCTCACAACCTCAGCCGGCAAATTCACATTACAAAAGAAAATCAAGCAATGATATCAACAGAATAGGTGTAGGAAAAAAATAGTTGACAGCACTGAGTTCATGCCTTTATGGACAGACTTGCAATAAGGATTTCGTAAGAATTAAATCCAACGACCCTCCTCGCCCGAAACCCCTAAAGAAATACTGAGATAGAAACAGAGCCTAAGTTTTTCCACCTGAAACGTTATTCTTCATACCTCCACTAGTCTTTCGTGGTAGAAGTTTTGTATGAAATGGAGAATTCAATTCATTATACAACTTACTCACACCCGCTTGACCGGAAAATAAAAATTACATATCTTATCCAGAAAACTTTTAAAAAACTCATTACTTTTCATTGCGGGAAAGAGATCTTACAGGAACAGAAGTAGAAGGAACAGAAGACTGGTCTACTGTTGGTGGAACTGGGGCAAATTGTGCAGAATTTTGACCCCCAGATGATGGCCACGGTTGGCTAGAAACGGGTGCGGCAGGATTCGCCATATGGGATACAGCTTGATACTGATCAACAGAGTTTAGTTAATTCAAACCAATCTTATTAATCTAATCTGTTGAATAATTCAAAAATGATACTATTGAATAAAAAAATCTTACTGTATATCCCGAAGAAAACGGAACTCCCATGCCACTTCCACCAGATGGGTGATTGCTAAACACGGGTGGGGCCGGTGCCACAGTCCTATTGGGCTGACCATATTGCATAGGCATAGTTTGTTGTTGCATGCCGTGCCTAGGAGGTAACTGCTGCATAGGTTGGGAATATTGCATAGGCTGATTATGGTGCATGGGTTGATTAGGTGCACCCGGAGGAAAATGCTGAGAAGACGGGTGTAAATACGGCTGCCCTTGATGTCCAGGTGCTGGAGGTCGAAACTGCAAAAATGTATTTACTTTTTATATCAGCAAAATGAAAGACATTTTATCATAGCAAAGCCAAAAAAAGGGGAAAAAAACACTCGTAATTTACCTGCGATACAGGAGGCCCATAACCTTGTGGAGTGCTCATGGGACCAACTGCAGCTGGTCGAATCTGCGTTTTTCAAGAAAAAAAGAACGGCAATGAGTTAATGTAGATCAAAATTGAAACCGTGTAAGTTTCCTAAATGCAATTATCCAACTAAAGGAGACCCTAGCTTACGCACAGCAAAGACTATTTTTCTCCTCAAATTAAACACTGAAAAATCAAATACCGAGTAACAACTTGAAAACTAATCACTAAAACCACCCTACTTTTCCGCTGCGTACACAACCACCTAAATCTCAAAGCTACATTTCAAAACCTCCATATACTTTTAATAACTAGTACTCCTTATTCCAGCTACTAATACCGTAAAGTCCGTAATACTTACCAATCAAAACTCCAAATATCGACACATAATTAACCAAATCAATCAAATCCTCTATAACTTCAATCTACTTAATATTTATAGGATTTACTTCTTTTTTTTTACTGAAATGTTGTCGAAATCTTTTGACGAAAATAAGATGACAAAGTCGGTATTGCTACGTCCAACAGCCCAAACAGTATAACTCACCCAAAAAGATCAATTCCAAACCCGACATGAATAACCCGTTTACCAGGTCTAGTTAAAGCGAGAAAGCCAGATATCGCGCTTGCCTACACAAATTATAGAATAAGACCGCCTTACAGTTCTAAAGTGACGGACATAAACCCTAGATAATATTAAATTGGGCCCAATTAACAACAATAACAACAACTAAATAAATTCAAAATTAAACCGTCACATATAATTCGATTCTTCAACGTAAATCCATACATAATCATAATAATAATACTAACTAATTTAACTAATCGAAGGTATAAAACCCTAAATCAATCGAAACAAATAAAATCGAAAAAATAAGACAGCGAATCAGAGAATACGTACATCGAATTGGTTGAAAGTACAATTCGAAATTGGAATTAGGGTTTCTCAGCAAGAAGTATTGTGAATTTGGGATTTATATTGTAATCACGAGGTATGTATGTTTGTATGTGATTAGGGCATTAATGGTGAAACAATTATCATCATTAATTATTAATTTAATCGAAATCGAATTAAATTAAATGGAGATAATAAACAACGAACAAATTGAAGAGGAGAGAAATAGTGAAAAAGTGTGAAGATTTCTGATGTAATTTATAGGCTTTATGAGTGTGATCAGTTCGGTCTTGGGTCGGGTTTAAGGGTCCGCTCGATATTTAGCCCAATTTGTGTTTTTCAAAATGAGTCCAATTTTATTATCGATTAATGAATTACTTGTATTATTACTTAAAAGCAATTGCGTTTTGATAGACGTTGTTTTGAGAAGTTATGTAGGATTTTGAGATCAAAGGGTGGGTTAATAACCTCTAGAAACGTGACTAATGAAGAAGTTGTCGCATTTTTTCTACATACCTTTGCTCACAATTTGAAAAATCGAACTATACAGGCTCTTTTTGCTCGGTCAGGAGAAACAGTCAGTCGTCAATTTCACACTGTGCTAATATTGGTAAGATTAAAAATTGGTGTCTACACATTGAAAGCAAAGTGAGGCTGTTAAGTTGCAGGTTATTTCTTGGTGGTGAGTTTGGTGGGTTATGACTAATAATTATTGCATATGGTTCTTCAGTAGGGCTGGATATACTATATACCATATGACATTCTCATTTTGTTGAATTTTGTAGCTTCTGACCAATGTTTTTATAGGTGATGACTGAAAAAAGAAAACAATTTTTGGTTCCTACACAACCTAAGAAGAGGGGATATATTACTTGGAATAGCCAAATGGATGCTCTTTTAATATCGGTGCTTTATAATCAAGTAAGTCAAGGAAATAAGGGAGATGGTGAATGGAAGCCTCAAGCCTACCAAGCGGTGGTAGATGAAGTAAGAAGCAAGTTAAATGTATCGGTTACTACTGAAAATGTGAGGAATCGTGTGAAGATTTGGAGAAAACACTATGGAGTCATTATGGAGATAAGAACTCAAACAAAATTCAAGTGGGATGAGGAGAGGAAGATGGTGTTAGTACCACTTGAAGAGATGACCGAATGGACGACATATGCCCTGGTAATCCTTCTGTTTTTCTGCTGTTTTACTGCTGTTTTACTGCTGTTTTTCTGCTGTTTTTACTGCGGTTTTTACTGCTGTTTTTACCGCTGTTTTACTGCTGTTTTTACTGCTGTTTTACTGCTGTTTTTACTGCTGTTTTTTTACCGTACTGCTGTTATCATCTTCACGTACTGCTGTTTTTGAATGTTTTTTGAACCTGCTCTTATCCATGTACTACTGTTTTTTTATTCATTGTAGGCCAACCCATCTGTTGCGTCTTATGCCAATAAATATATCGAGCATTGGGATGATATATCTATATTACTTGGACCCGATCGAGCTGTTGGTGATGGAGGAGAGCATCATGAAGAGGGTGCTACTATGATGGATGATGAGGCATGTGACGGTTCGAGTTCCAGCATCGATACTACTTCAATGAGCTCCAAAAAGAAGCGAAAAAGTGACAGTCTAGCTGATGCGGTTACTCAAGTTGCTGACACACTCAAAAGTTATGTTGAGGCTAGACTAAAAGCAACTCCAACTTTGGGAGGGAAAGAGGTATTTGATGAGGTTTCCAAAGTTGTTGGCATCCTCCGGCCTCAAGTTCTAAGAGCCGTAAATATGTTCGTGGAGATGCCGGTGAAATTTTAAGTTCTCAAAGATCTTCCGAGTGATCAAAAGTTGGATTGGATTTTGCTTTGTCTTGATGAGCGTAGTAGATCATTCTAGTTGAAAATAACTATAGGATGAACTTGATGATAGTTGGACAATTTATTGCTCTTTTTGTTTTAATGTTGAAAATTGTGTGTTGTAGTTAAAACTTATGTTGAACGACTATTTTGTTTATATTCAAGTGCAGAAAATTTTAACCTTACAACCTTGGAATATGAGTTGAAGACTAAAAAATTGAATTTAGACCAAATTTGAATTTTCAATTTCCTTGTATAGCCAAACATAGAAATTGGTTTTCAAATTCTAAATTTCAAATTCTTTGTTTCCCAAACAAAGAATTTGGATTTATAATTCCTAATTTCACATTTCTAATTTGAAAGTGATGATTCGAAATGAAATCTTTGTATCCAAACGCTACCTAAAAGCATTGTTACGTATCATTTACATAAAGAAATTGTTACTACGATGAATTAAATTTTTATGTTAGACCTTTTAGATTATCAGAGTGGAAATAGCTAAAATGGCAAATTACAATTTATTATAATTACTTAATTAGTAGAACTTAAAAATTACAAGTATCATAGATTCGTAGTGAAATTAAATGCATATCAAACCTGTCAAGACAAAATAATCAATTTATTTAATGCTAAAGTATATATAAACACTGTTTTTCTTATCATTGCGCTATGTAAATATACCAAAACAATGCACGTTAATTTTCGATCTTATCACGATATAATAGATTAGAGTACATAGTTCATGGCGAGTTTTTTTATTTTTAGTCACATAACCAACAAATAACCGTGATAGCTATTAACTAGAGCCTAGAGGTGATAAAAATGCGAGTTTGAACAAGACACCAGCAGGTTTGCAAATTTCGGAAAATACATGTCTTACTGTCTAAGCCTACTTTGTTAGCGGGGTGGACGAGACGTGCCATCCAGCCCATAAACAGCTCTACTTTTAACCATAAGGTGACAGTGATCAACCCTTGCCCAAGGGACTGAGCAATGTTTGGTAAATGCTAGAGGCGTGCCGAGCCTACAAAGCTTTATACATCCCTAGGTAGTTTTACAATCGAATACACGCCGAGGTAGTGTAGCCGCACACATTTGTATGTGGCTCATAATAATTGGCATCGAGACAAAATTGATTCGAAATAAGGAAGAAAAAGAAGGCAAACAAAATACGAAAAACATCAGGATTACAATGTTACAATTTCACCGAATGAAGATGCTACGTTGTGTCTTGGTACATCTAAGCTTCGAAGAAAAGATTACATGGAGACTTCTGCAAAACAAACTGACAATACGAAGCAAAAGGAGGTAACAGTTGCGCAACCTAAAAGGCTATAACAAAATAAAGTACTTAAAGATGAAAGGTTAACCCCTATTTCACAAGGATGGCATTCACATAAATCTGCAGCATAACATCTTGTGCTCCAAGAGTTTAGCCGGACTTTTTACGTTTTCTGCCAGAAGATTTCTTTGAGCTAACATCTGTGTTCTGTTTTGTGGACGAGCCACTTAATTTGGCTTCAATGGCAGAGCACCATAGAGCACGTTCCACATCTGATGCTGTAAATGGCTCATCTTCTGAACTTAGTTCCTGAGAAGAGTAAACTCGATCAGCCCACGGAAAATATGCAACTAACATGAACTTCATGTGTTCAACAGTGACTATATAATCGTCAAACAATATGATTGAGAAGCGGAGAAACAACAAATTATAACAGTGTTATAACAGTATTCGAGAAACAATAGTGACCTTAAGGACTAAGCTCGGTTTAATCTGTTCTATTTGATCATTGCATGTGTCAAACCTCAAACAGTGTTGCTTGACAAATTTTCACGCACCCAATTTACATGCATCACTAAATTACATTTATCGACAAATGTAAGGACTCCGATAAGTCCGATTGGGAGACACGAGTACTGATATATTAGCTTGTAGAAACCAGATTGCTCTGTGCTGAATAAATAGCACATAAATACCACCTAGATGATGAAAGAGATAGAGCTGAGGTTTAATGTTGGGGATGAGAAAGCAGGACACATTTTTTTAAGAGCACAAAAAAAAACGACGAATTTCAGTTGTTTTTATAAAACATTTCTACCATTGCTATACAACAAAATAGAGTCATAGAGCCATCTATTCTTTATGTTCACTATGTTGAGAAGATCTTGCTGCTGTTTGATCTATTTGCACAGTAGCGGATCAATAAAAATTTCTTTGTGGGTTCTCATGGAAAATATAATACCTATTTGGCTATTTCTACATGAAATTATAAATTTACTCTATTTTCACCTAAAACTTGGACTAAAATAGACCCAAAAAAATTTTGTTAGCGGTGTCTCGGGACCTCGGAAAGAGGCCCCTAGCTCCGCCACTGTTTGCAGAAGAAAATTGTTACACTGATATTGTAGAAATATCTGACAGTTTCATGAAATGAACAAGATAATTGAACTCGCAGTTCTTAATACACAATCTGGATGGTAAAAAGTTCTGCTCTTATAAACTCCCAACCGTTAGAATGTTCTAATGAAAAAGGACTTCTCGCTAAATAGACGCATATATGTATATAGGGCACCAACAAGGCAAGATTACGTTCTTAAGCTGTGTTACTTGTAGTTTTGCAAGATTTCCAGATGACCTATCTGAACTATCAATTCGGATAAGCTGACTTTTGAAACAGTCATTTCAGATTTTTAACACACCCATCATCATGAAATTATCAACCCTTAACAGGAAGTTGATAGAGCGATACATCTAATAGATCGTACAGGAAACTATGAAATACATATGTGAAATCAACACTATCTAGTGTATCAAAATTTATACTAAACTAAAAATCATGGAAGTTTGTCAAAACAAATACTCCCTCCAATTTACCATGTTCTTCCCCTTTCTTTTGGACACAAGGATTAAGGAAATTAATTTGGACCACACAAAACACACTACCCCACATTCAATTAAATTTGGACCAGACAAGTACTCACAAATAAGGAAAGAGAGGTAACATCACCACAATTGGCCCAATATGGAAAGAGGGAAGAAGATGAAAAATTGGAGGGAGTACTATAATTTCACTGAGCATGGTTTGAAAATTCGAACCTTTGCCTTCTCCTGCAATTTACCAGCAAGTAATAGATATTGCTTCAATGAGTAATCTTTAGAATGACCAAGCACCGCTTCCATAGCCTGTATAACAAAATACACACATTTCACATCAACCATCTGAAAATAATACTTCTTTTCGTCACAGGACTCTTTTATCTTTCACAAATTATTGTTTAAGACGGATATAACAGGTCAAATAGATAGATCAGACAAAACATGGAATGCCCGTGAATTAAACTTTAGTCCAAATTTATATGGGGCAGTATTTGACCCGTTTTATATTTAAGACAAATATGGCCGCCTTATGGAAGACCAATTGTTTATCTTTTATGTAAAAGATGGGCAGCATTTCACTCCTCCGCACCACTCCCTACACCAATGCCATTACAGATAATGTGGCTGGTTGCATTAAACACATTGGAGAATCAATTTGATGCATATTTATCGAGAGACTAATTCTTGCGGACTGGTTAGCTAATGTGAGTGTTGATGAAGCGATAAAGCTAGTACGCATGGAGGAGCCTTCAAACTACAAGAAAGTGAACACAAAATGATCTTCAGAAGACTAACTATATTCAAGCTATTATAGGCTTACACGGCTCAATACGACAAACTCCAAACTCCATGCCTTACATTTTTACACCCCCTAGACTGAATATCTCGGGTCAGCAACTAGACACAGATCGATAGTCGTAGACAGTCCAACATGTCCAAGTAATATGATTGTCTAAAGATAATCGACTATACTTCCGAAACCCCTCAAGGTTAACCGTCGATTTCTGCAACTAAGAATAGGTTACACAGTCCCAAGTTTCCTAACAAAACCATGTCTCATCACATCTTCATGAGTTTAACATTAGTATAAATTATGCAACAATGAGATTACAGTCTAATAGTCAATTCACCATTGATCAAACGGGTATATTCCTAATTCCTAAATGTGTGCAATCTTACCTCATCGGACATAAACGGAGCAACATCAGGCGCATACACAGCGAGGACAGCAGAGGCAGTAGCCGGCCCAATACCTTTCAAAACAGTAAGCTCTGAAACTGCCTTCGACAAGTCATCGGGAAGAGACAGAAATGCCTTCTGAGATGCCAATTTCACCACCTCCTCATCAAGACTCGCCACATAATCCAGCAACCTCGGCCTGGTAATCCACAAGTGCAACACAGTAAATTCAACAATCCAACTCAATATTCGTAAGAATCATAACTACCCCTCATATTACTCACTACCTCAAAGGACTCCTGCAAATGACGGGTAATGCCAATGGGGCTGTTTCCGATGACCCAAAATGAAAATTGCATCAAATAGTCAAATACCCAAGAGTTAACGTGTCATTTTGATTTATTTCATCATAACCCAAAACCTCAAACCTGAATCATAGCAAATTTCTGAAAAAAATGAAAATTACATCACTAATCGTGTTGAAAACCCGCTGATCAATTTAACGAGACGTTTTACTCTATCTCATCATAATTCAAAACCAAATAATCCCACACTTTTTCCTCTATTAAAACCAAATTAAATTCATAGTAACTAACAATAATCCCAATTTGGCACGTGTGCTTTCCAAATCGAGTAACAACTAATTTATCGAGTCATTTTACTTTTACAATTTATCCCATCATAATACACAACCAAATAATCCTGAACTTTTTCATCTATTAAATTCCAATTTTATAAATACTTTACAGCCTCTTTGATTGAAATACCCTTACAACAAAACCCTCCCAAATGAACTAAAATGCACTTAATGGAACGAAACTGAACTTAACTGAACTAATAACACTAATATTGTCCAACTAAATTGTACCTGAACTGAACTTATCGGAAATGAAATTAAGTCAAAAAGACTAGGGCTAATACCAAATACCAACAACCGGTTTAAACAGTCATTTTAATTTATTCCATCGTAATACCAAACCAATTAATCCCAAACTTTATCCTCTACTAAAATTAAAATTATTTCGCTAATATACAATAAAAAGTAAATAAATAATCGAAACGGAGTAGATTGTCACTACTCACTAGTAATAACCTGACGTTACCACGTGTGTTACATTATTCCATCATAATTCAAACTCAAATAATCCCGAACTTTTTCCTTTATTATAATAATTTCGCCTCTCACAGATAATATACAGTAAAAAGTAAATAAATAATCGAGACGGGGTGAATAGTAAAATACTCGTAATAACCTGAATTTGCCACGTGTGAGTTTCCACTGCATAAGAGAATGAAGCTCTGATCTAGTAAGGTAAGGAGTAGGGACACGTTCATGTAACAAAGAAGGAAGTTGCGTAATGTAGAAGTCATCAAGGGTAATTAAATTAGGTTTATTTTTATTAATACTAAGTAAATTAATTTGAGAAGAGTATGAATTTAAAGCTTGTTTCCATGTTTTTACATCCTTGTTTTTCCATAACTCCATGTTTTTTTTTCTTCTTTTCTCTCTTTTTTTTCACTGTTTTTTTTTTTTGGGGGGGAATTTAGAATTTAGAATTTAGAAATTAGAAAATGTTTTTTTGGGGGGAAATGAAAAATGTTTTGGCGGTCAATTTCTTGTGTTGGGCTAATGGGCTTTCGTTTTAAGGTTTCTCGATTCGAGTTTGGGTTGGGTGTTTCGCATCTACTTCCGACGTTCTAGTGAATACTTTAAGTTTGTTTTTCGAGTCGAGTCAGTGTTTGCACGACTTGACTAGCTGACTCGTTAAATTCTCGAGTTGAGTTCGCACGAGCCAAGCTTTGACCGAGCCGAATTTGAGTTGTCTCGTCTCTTTATCACCCCGAGGTCATTGTATAGATTAATGTATAGAGTTCAGGAATACACCATAAAACTTTATAAATGAATGGATACACAATAGAAAACCAAAAAACTGAGTAGTACTCCGTATAATTTCCCTAAAAAAATCAACAATTACGCATTTCTTCTCGCGAGTAATGCATTATCTGAGGCCAAAGTAACCGTTTTCGGTTTCCCTCCCACCCCTTTATTCTACCTTCACCACTCCTTATCCTCCTTATTGTATCCCAAATTCGAGTTCCCATGAAAGCTTGCACCTTGTGCTACAAATCCGCCTTCGCTCGATTGCCATCCGGATATACTATCACCAATATTTATTCACACATAAGACATCTAAAATATGCAATTTAGTTCGTGATACACTAATAATAAACCAATTAACACAAGGAGAAAACTATACATTCCCAATTTGACCGTCTTGCTTGTACCCTTCACAAGCTTGTGACCTCTTACAAACCCCCTCTCACTTGTCCTACCACTTGCTGTCCTAGTTGCTTCTTGTGAACAGTGTCATCACAAATGAAAATTTGTGTTTCCCATAAAACCAACAATTAAGATTATCAGTAGCATCTCATATCTCCTATGTGTTCATTTACTCGCCTATATGACAGTCTTATGACCTTATCCCGTACTTGTTTTGCAAAATGTGACCATTTTTTAATCAATAGTAACCATTTTTTAATAAATAGTGACCACATCACCACAGTGGAAAAAAAGATAGGAGGACCCAAAACCGGCTAATTGTATATGAGTTGTTTATCTAATTGTATTAGTCGACTTATGTATTTAAATAAATATTAAATAATATAATAGAATGTCATTTAAAGTGGTTCATTCTCACTCCCTTCATATAGTAGTGATCTTGATCGCAGAGAATACAATCCATTGACATCTCTACTCACCGCCTGCATTAAGCAATGAAAACTTAAATTCTTAAGAATTGTAATGTTAGTTTCTCAAGCAAAAATTCTAGCTAATTTCTTAATCCGTCTAAGTTTGAATTTTAATTCTATGTGTAAACACACTAATAAAGATTGACACCCATTGATAGTTTGATACTTGCACGTAGACCTGGCAAAACGGGCCAGATCTGAATGACCCGACCGAGACCCAAAAGTGACCTGATTTTGTTTAACCCGAAATCCGAATTGACTGGACCCATAGAGCCGACCCAAAGGCACGCTATATGCTTGTGTTCTCTTACAATCACTCTCTCACTTGCCCTACCACTTGCTCTCCCAGTTGCTTCTTGTAAATAGTGCCATTACAAATGATAATTTGTGTTTCCCATTAGACCAACAATTAAGATTATCAGCAACATCTCATATCTCCTATGTGTTCACTTAGTCGCTTGTATGACGGTTTCATAACCTCATCACGTACTTGTTTTGCACAATGTGACCACTTTTTAGCCAATAGTATCCATTAGCCAATAGTAACCATTTTTTAGTAAATGGTGACCAGTATGAAGAAAAAATAGGGGGACTCATAACCGGCTCGGTTGGGGTCGGGTCGGGCCGGGCTAGTAGGGCGGGCCGACAGACCTTGGAAGAAATCTAACTAATAATAAATTGTATATGAGTTGTTTATCTAACTGTATTAGTCGACTTATGCATTTAAATAAGTATTAAATAATATTAGAATGTCATTTAAAATGTTTCATTGTCACTCCCTTCATACACTAGTGATCTTGATCGCAGGATTTGAGGATACGATCCATTGGCATCTCTACTCACCCCCTGCATTAAGCAATGAAAACTTAAAATTCTTAAGAATTGTAATGTTAGTTTCTCAAGCAAAAATTCTAGCTAATTTCTTAATCCGTCTAAGTTTGAATTTTAATTATGTCCGTAAACAAATTAATAAAGATTGACACTCATTGATAGTTTGATACTTGCACGTAGAGCTGGCAAAACGGGTCAAATTCGAATGACTGGATCCGAGACCCAAAAGTGACCTGATTTTGTTTGACCCAAAATCCGAATTGACCGGACCCAGAGCCGAGTAGCCGACCCAAAGGTGGTCTGAAACTAATCTGACCCAATGTCAACCCAACCCGAGATGACCTGACTCGAAAAGACCTTACTCATAATTTACCCGATCCAAAATGATCTGAAATGACAAGTAGTAAGTCATATTAATATTATACGCTCATTGGTTAAAATTGTCGCTAATAAATAATTAAATTTTCAAAATAGTATTTCTTAATCAAAATAGTTCTAAGTCAAGTGTTAGCCAATAAATCAAAAGCGACCCAATCTTAAATGACTCATGTCCGAAAGTGACCCGACCCAAAATAACCCGTTAACAAGTCATCCGGCATTGACCCGACCCAATCCGAAATGTGTGATAAATCCAAAATGACCCGGCCCAAACTGACATGACCAATACCCAACCTAATTTCTCTTACCAATTACACCATTGATAATTTGATAGGTAGAAAAACTTGACAAGCTTGAAGGCTTTTAGCCCAACCAGCCAACCAGGTAAAATGCACAAATCTTAAGCCATGACTCCGTAAGATTAGCAAGTCTTACCTGCACGAGTTTGTGATTTTTTACAACCACCTTATTTTTACTACATTATTTCAATCAGTTATAAAATGTCACAAGCTTGTGACCGTTACGAACGAGATCACAATGACCGTCACAAATCAGATTTTACTGAGATCCTGCTCAAACTTGCACAGTTGCACGCTATATGCGTGGGCAAATCATAAATAGAAAGTCAACTACCAAATTGGACGTACGATACCAACAAAATGCTACTCCTATCTTTGACGTTAGAAGATAAAGAGATGACAAGAATAAAAATCTTGTTACATTTGAATGTTGAAAATTCCCTCGAGGCCAACGTGGGACTTGCAATGTGATGTTAATATAGAAAGTTGCAATCAAGCTTTTACGCAAATTCTGTCCGTCTTAATATTCAGACGGGTTAAATAATACTCCGTAATTCATTTGTATAAAGTCTATAAACATGACAAACACATATATTGTCATTCCCTAAACGTTTTATTTTTATCCTATTCATACAAGTGAGATAATATTTTATCCGTTTTAACTTAAGACGGATATATCCCCGTCGTAGATAGAGTTATTGAAGTTTTAATAGAAGCTACATTAGTTAATTAGTTTTATGATTAGTCTATGTCGATGCTTTGTTTTTCGATTAACTCTCCTGTAAGACGCTATTAAAAAATAATTATTTAATAATAAAATGTTATAAACTTATAACTAAAGTTGTCACTTTTTAACAACAAAATTAATGGTAACATTTATCAGAAAAATATGTACATTTTATCGTAAAATGGTTGCATTTAGTTGTTAGACGGAAATAATTTGTCTGAAATAAGAATTTGCTTTCTTTTATAGAATTATTATGATGACAATTTTTTCAAGTTAATTATACTTAAGGGTGAAGACTCTTGCGTAAGAAAATGTCACTTATAAAGAGAAATATATGAAAAGAATTAAAAGGGTATTGAACGTTTATTTATTTTGATTATAATTGTTCGATACTGTGACTTTTTTTTAACTATGTTTACGTAAAAAGAGTAATTTATATAAAGTATATTCATTGAAAACCGTTAGCTTAATTTAAAACGGTCTTTAGCATTAATCACAAATTGCAAACTCAAAACTAATTTCTCGATCCGTCTTAAATAAGATTTTGCACAAATTCTCATCTGTAACGGATATATATGTCAGAACTCAGATACTTGTGAGTGATCAAATATTAGTATATTACCCACATAAATGTGAAAAGATGAGACTGGTCTTATCAACTCGAGTGAAAAATACTTGACCTATATGACGGATATCCGTAACCAGGGAGACTCATCCAACATTAAAAAAGACCCCAGCAAGACAACACAATGCTGAGCTGTTCAACCTTTATAAAACACGATGCCATCTCTATTCTCTGCTGTACACCTCTTTATTTAAATGAAATAAACTTTAAAAAATAAAAAAAAACTCAAAAAAAAAAAAACAAAAGAAAAGGATTAAATAAACTAAAAACCCCCTCCATAATTCCGATCAAGCATAACAACTAATCCTACGGCGTCGTTTCCGACAATTAATCTCTCAATACGACGTCGTTTGGTGTCATTAGTACGGTACTTAGTCTCTCAATACGACGTCGTTTTTTACGAGGAGAGAAATGTTTGACGAGTATTACGCTATTGGTGCAACATTCATCGCGTCGTTATTGACCGTTATTGCTTTATTCTGGAACTTTCGATCGAAGTTTCGTTCGTCGCCGGAGATTCGTTCCGACGTCGTCGCCATTGCTGCGGTTTCAGGCGAGCTTGACGCCGGCGTTAATGGCGATGACGTCATCATTGTCGGCGCCGGTGTTGCCGGTGCCGCGCTTGCTCATACACTTGGAAAGGTCGCTTTTTACGTATTCTTTTTATTTTAATATATTATTATTACTATTATTATTATTATAATTATGATGATGAGTTGATTTTCGGTGAATGTGATTGTTGATTTGGTTTCGAATTTTGGCGAATGTGATGTTTTGTTTAGTTGTGATTTGAAGTGTTGTTATTCGATTGAATTGAATTTGTATGATTAGTAGTTGAATTTCTGTGTATTCATTCGGATTTAGGAATGTGATGATTTGTTTACGTGTAATTATCGCGTTATAGTTGAATTTTCCGTGCTAATTCGAATTTTTAGGAATGTGATGAATTTTTTAGGTATAATTTAATGTATTTTTGTTCGGTTGAATTATGTTGATAACGTTAGTTAGTAAATTGCTACGGTATTGTTGAATTTCCATGTTCATTTGGATTTTTAGGAATTTGATGATTTGTTTAAGTGTAATTTAAAGAATTTGATAGCGTTAGCTTTACTGGAGTTGCTATGGTATTGTTGAATTTCTGTGTTCTATCAGATTTTTAGGAGTTTGATGATTTGTTTAGGTGTAATTGAATAATGTTGATTACGTTTGCTTTAGAGTTGGTACGGTTATAGTTAAATTTCCGCGTTTAGAAGGATTTTGGAATATGAAAATCAGTTTAACTGTAATTTTAAAGGTTGTTATTCGATTGAATTTATGTTGATTGCCGTCGCTTTGCTGGAGCTGGTACGATTACAGTTGTTTCTGTGTTTATTCCGATATAGTAGCATTGTTTAGAGTATTTGGAATACGCGATTTTTTTGTTGTCGTTTCAGTTATTGTTAGATATTGAGAGAGGTTGAGAAAGAGTGTAAAATTAGTTAAGCTTAGGTAGATACAATCATACAAGTCATTAATTAATAGTTTAATACATTAGTAAGTAGGATATAAGACATAACAACCATGTCATTTAAGTTTCTGTGCAGAACAAAAGATTTGGATTAGTTTACCTCAAAGTTTGAACGCAAGTCCAATGGAAATTCTTGCATATTGCGAAAAACTTTGATTAAAATCCTGGTTATCTTTGGTAAATAGATGTTGTGTTTGATTTGAGGCTGATGGAAAGACGTTAATGTTACGCAGGATGGGAGGCGGGTGCATGTTATAGAGAGAGATTTGTCGGAGCAAGATCGGATTGTCGGTGAGCTTCTACAGCCAGGAGGGTATCTCAAGTTGCTTGAGTTGGGACTTGAAGGTAAGTAACTAGACAGACTCATGGTTCTCCCTTTTGTATTCTTGGGATTAACTTTTGTGGCGTCTAGTGAATATTATTCACATTATTCGCGAAGAGTTCTGATAATGATCACCAGTAAAACCATGTGAGTCACTTGGACATGTTACTTAAATTATTACGAGTAAGTAACAACGATGCGTGTATGTACTTAATCATAGTTCCTTAAGTTTTTGGCTCAGTATTGTTTCAGATTATTGCGTCAGGGTAACAAACACGGCCACACGGGTGCATAATGGAACAAAAGTGTTTATTGATTTGATGTCGCCACTTTAATTATGAAATTCATTGTAGATTGTTTCATCAATTAACTGGAAATATTTGTTTTGTTGCTTGAAATTGTAGACTGCGTGGAGCAAATTGATGCACAACGTGTTTTTGGTTATGCTCTTTTCAAGGATGGGAAAGATACCAAACTTGCATATCCTTTAGAGAAGTTTCACGCGGATGTCTCTGGCAGAGGCTTTCACAATGGACGCTTTATTCAGAGGATGAGGGAGAAAGCTAAATCTCTTCCCAAGTATGCTTGCTTCTGCATGTTGCTTTGACTTATTTTATGCCGTATTTTGAGGCAAAATCTAGACCTTTTGTTACCTTTTCAACAAGCTATGATGATTTCGACTGTTTCATGAGGTGCGATTGCTTGGTGTGAAGGGAGGGAAGTGTGAAAGAGGCTTGTTGAGGTGGTTGGGTAGTTAATTAAGCTAGAAGTAATTATTCCTTGAGTAACCTTCGCTTGCCAATCTTGAGAAAGTCTCTACTCCACACGCTTTCATAAATACTTGTATCAAAAGCATATGGGGGATTTGCAGAAAATAGGAAGAAGTAACGATTATCAGTTGGGAGTTGAGATTAATACCTCAGGATATTTTAATTACACAGTACTCCGTATCATCTTTGACACGCGCTAACTTCTGATTTCATACTATGCTTCGATTGAATATGGCTAAAATTGTGCTCACTAGCAGCACGGCATGGTTGGGCTGTACACTTTGTACCAGCCAAACAGTAGGCTAGGACTGAGAAACAGGCCTATCATTTAGGCACGTTTGTGCGACACTCCTAGCCTCCTACCCGTTCTTTTTCTAGTTACTAAGGATTAAAATTTGTGATAGTCAGAATTGGGTGAAAGAGAGAAAATGAATTCATGATGATTAAAAAGGACAAACCTGCATCATTTAAGCGTACAATTAGTCAAATTAATATTACTTCTAGCTCCCTTGTACACCACTTCTAAGAGCTTCTCGAAAAGGTGAAGGTATATAAAGTATATTATAGAATGGAGTTAGAAAATTGTTTCATCATGCATCTAGTAGCTTAAGGGACTCATCACATGATGCCAAATTTATTCTTTTATTCGCTCATTAAAAACATACTTAACTGGCTTTTCTCTTCAGTGTACGTCTGGAGCAGGGCACAGTTACTTCCCTTGTTGAAGAAAACGGAATAATAAAGGGTGTGAAGTACAAGACTAAAGCTGGAGAAGAGCTATGTGCATATGCACCTCTGACAGTTGTTTGTGATGGCTGTTTCTCAAATTTGCGTCGTTCCCTCTGCAAACCTCAGGTTTGGTTTCTGATTTAGCTAAGCTGGATCTCTTGTCCCCCATCTTCTACATAAAGTGATAAAACACTTTAATTCTTAAAGAGATGCTAATGTTGCCTTAATGCAGAATATTTTCATGTTCTTTTACCGCTCTTAAGTCTAAACTAATGTGCAAAATCAACGTGCTTATGGCAGATAGACGTGCCTTCGTGTTTTGTCGGGCTTCTTCTGGAGAATTGTGAACTTCCTTATGAAAATCATGGACATGTTGTTCTGGGAGATCCTTCCCCAATTTTATTCTATCGAATTAGTAGCACAGAGGTCAGATGCCTTGTTGATATACCGGGTGAAAAAGTTCCATCCATTTCCAACGGTCAAATGGCGAGCTACTTGAAGACTTTTGTCGCTCCCCAAGTATGTAATAGAACACAAAAAAATTGGTTAGTTTTGGAAGGATTCAATATTTTTGTATGGTATTTTATTCACAAAAAAAATTATGTGAACTATGGTATTTCAGATTCCTCCACAGTTGTATGATTCCTTTGTAGCGGCAGTCGATAAAGGAAATATCAAGTCGATGCCTAACAGAAGCATGCCAGCTGCTCCTCTTCCTAAGCCAGGTGCCTTGTTAATGGGTGATGCATTTAACATGCGCCATCCTCTAACAGGTGGAGGAATGACTGTCGCTCTGGCTGATATTGTGGTGCTTCGGGACCTTCTGAGGCCACTAAACGATTTGAGTGACGCGTATAATCTATGCAGATACCTAGAGTCCTTCTACACGTTGCGAAAGGTAAGTTCCTTTACTTTTTTGTGCAAGATCAATATATATATATATATATATATATATAAAAGGCTGCGTGTATGACCTGGTTGAAATCTACAAAAGGCGTCAGCATTAATGGACTAAATTTGTAAAAATCAAACAGAACAAACCCTTCCTAAAACTTGGATCAATATTAGTTATGGGGGTTTCTGGAAGCCCTCTTTCACTAAAAACAATATATTTCGATTTCTTTGCCAGGTTTTGACCTAAAGTTTTTCTTGTTGACCAATTCTGGGTCTACAATTCAAGTTATTTAAGCAATATTCTGTATTTTAAGTTTTTAACATGAAATTGAAGGATGGGTTTTCCATATAGATCAGTATCATTGTTTAGCTGTATATTCTCTCTGTGTTGGTTCCGGTTATGATGGAATAGTAGAACATATTACAGTACTCACTAAGCGGAAACACCTTCTTTTGGGAAGTGGCAGTTAATGTATGTGTGGACGCAATCTCATTGTCATCAACTCGTCATCCACAAATGCCTCTCTTGGCTGCTTACATAGTTGCATCCAGTCTCCCTTGTATCATCTAGATCACCAAATGCTCAATTTATGGATGTCATCATTGCAATACATATGATGTGTTTTCTTGTTACAATTTTTAATTCTGTCTTTGATGTGGTTTGTGTTTTGCAGCCAGTTGCTTCGACAATAAACACATTAGCTGGTGCTTTGTACAAGGTCTTCCGTGCCTCACCGGATCAAGCTAGGAAAGAGATGCGGCAGGCCTGCTTTGATTACTTAAGCCTTGGAGGCGTTTTTTCGAACGGACCAATATCTTTGTTGTCAGGGTTAAATCCAAGGCCACTGAGCTTGGTTCTCCATTTCTTTGCTGTTGCTATTTTCGGTGTCGGCCGCCTTCTTCTGCCTTTCCCGTCTCCTAAGCGCTTATGGATTGGAGCTAGACTGATTTCCGTATGCTCTATATACCCTCTCATTTGAGCTAATTCGAGTGCATTTCCTCAGTTGACTAATAAAGTGGTCTTGCATGTGAGTTCAACCCATTTACCATATTGTTAATCACAAACTCTCATATTGGATGATCTCATGATAATTTCATCACGATTCACGACTCACTAGACTAACCCTTATGAGAATTAAGATGAGGTAGTGACTTTCTTTAGTTAGTGGGTGAATGTGTATTTTGGTAGGGGCTAATAGCTCATTGGATTGGTCTTCGTCTTGCGCCTGGAAAGTTTTGGTGTTGAAATTTCACAAATTCTCTTGTGAAATCGACTTACATTAGACTTGCTGTTGAATCGAAAGTTTTGATGTTTTAATCTCTGTTTTTCTTCGTATAGGGTGCGTCTGGAATAATTTTTCCTATCATTAAAGCAGAAGGCGTGAGGAAGATGTTTTTTCCTGCCATGGTTCCTGCATATTACCGAGCTCCTCCTGTTAAATCATAACCTCATTTCGTGGTGCATTCAATGTCGCATCGCCTCAGCATCGTTTTTCCCTCACGCTGCCAATCTGATATACAGTTAAGGGATGGATTTGGCTGAAAATTTTGGACGTTCATCAAGTGGTTTTTCATGTTTGATATCTAGGAAAATGTTGGAAGTGTAAATATAAATGCAAACAAACATTTTACTAATTTTGTGTCGAAGATGCGTTCATTCATTGATCTGTATTTGTTGTGTTTCCGACTCTTTAACCGTTCCGGTGTATTTGTTGATGCTGTGTATGTGTCTTTGTGATGGACTGTGGTTGGTTTTAGCATATTACTTGCTCTGTATCTGTCTATCTCTGATATCAATCTACCGGAAAAAAAGAGCGCCATTGAAACACATTTGGACATTTGGTTATGCATGAAAACAAACTTTTTTTTTTTTGGCAGAGGTAAAAACTTCATACATTATGGACCCAAGAAGCTTGTATTGTAGTCTCGTATTGTGTACATTAGTCCAACACCCCAAAAAATGATATCATAGCTTTGTACTCCTTTTACCGTTATTTTCCCTTAAGATCGAAGTACCCGTCTTAACAATAAAAATGGTCAAGGATTATACGTTCATACCATTTGTGTACATAAAGAGAAATTTGTTGTTTTTCTCTATGCATTGTGCTTTTGTCTTATTCATTCATATACTATATACCTAACCTGCATTAAATTTAAGACGACTATTCGTCTTGAATAAGAATTTGTACTCTTTTGATGGATGTGAGAGAAGAAGGCCAAATGGAAAAATTAGATGATATTGATTTAATCGTAATGTATGACGCTATGGATACCCACATGTAGAGGTGATAATGGGATAAGTCTAGGCCGGCTGGGCCAATCTAGAGATATACCTGGGTTGGCCCACCTAACTATGACCTAACTTGCGTAAAGGGCAGGGCGAGTTGGATTGGCTCGGGCCTCATCTTGAACCGGCTTGTGGGTGGTCAAGCCTAGCCAACTAAATAGACCATTTTTCTCTCTTTGATTGATCGGGTCGTGGGAATGATGAGTGGACATCAGGGGTGACGCGGTCTAATGGCCCCCCTCTATACCACAAATCCGCCAGGCCATAGAGGCACATAATCAATACGGGAAAAAAACATAATCAACAAAAAAAATAATAAGTCTCCCTTTAGACAAATTATATTTCATTGTGACCGTTTACTATAAAATGTAACTATTTTTAACTAAAAATGTTCATCATCACAATAAAAATAATCACAATGACCAATAAAATGACGATATTTACCCCGTCTACTCCACTACCCCTATCGATGTACAATGAGTTTTGCGTACAAAAGAACACAAATTCTCATTTAATTCGTCATAAGCTTGTGACCGTCACAAGAGAGACCAACTGACAAAAGAAAAGCAAGGTCGAAGCGTGGAAGGTAGTACTTGATACTTGGAAGCATTAAAGTCCACATGATTGATTGAATGACTAAGAATTATAAAGATGTCAAGATTGTATTTGTTGGCATAATCAACAAAACTCCACCTTTCTGGTACCCAACCACATTCTTTTATCAATAGTCCACGACACTCAGACACTCAGTATCTATGCTTTCCCATCCATTCTGTACCACCTGTTCAAACCCCTGTCCCTTTCAATTCCTCTTTTCATTTTTTCATTATCTTCTTACGAAATACTTTCTACGTTCCGGTTATTTGCTGTTATTTCATTTTCGCACGAAGACTAAAAAAAGTGTTGTGGTTACACTTAGTGGATGACAAGTGGACAATAGTATCATTGGTGATCAAATTACTCATAAAAGTCCTTCAAACATAGAAAGGACAACAATTGACTGATACACGCTAAAAAGGAATATGACAACAATTGACCGGGACTGAGGGTTTATCCCGATCAATAATTCCCTCTAATCTAAACCAAAGGTAAGATTGTATTTGTGGATAAAACAAGCCTTTTTTCATTTTGATCCATCTAATAATTTGACTCATTTTTGAGTTAAGACGTACTTAAAGTATATATCAGTCGTAAACAAGAATTTGCACTTAAAGTTTGAATCAATTTCAATATGTACTTTGTAAGCTATAACAAGATAAATTTATGTATTATTCAAGATAAAAAAATATTATATTTAATACTCCGTAATTCCGTATATGAGTAATTTACTATAATTGCTTATTAAAAATATTCAGTACTTAATTATTTATCTCCCCATAAAAATATTTTATATAATAACAAAATAAAACGTGTCGTGATGGTGTCAATGTAAAATATCGTTTATATATATATTTATATATATATATAATTTTTTTTCTTTCAAAGTTTAAGATAAAACTTTTAACATTTTAAAATTAATTAAAATAGTGCCTGAAAAATCCAGATTAATTGGGAGATATATCTGTCGCATTTTCAGGCACAAAATCTTCCATTCTTCACGTAGACGCCCTTCTCTCCTTTCTCCCACCCAAAATTATACGACATTTTACGCAAGAACCCTAATTTTTTTCAATTGAATTTCCACATTGTTCATAAATTGAACAATTTTAAACCTTTTTTTATCACAATTAAGACGATAATTCAACTGCTGGAAAACCGGTATTTCTTTAATCTATATAATTCAACAACTTCGAATTATTGAAATGTATTTAATTTAATTCCCCTATTTCATGTATGAATGTACGAATTCTTGATTATTGTTTTTTTTTTCGGAAGTGTTTAATTAGGAATTGTACTTGATTTTTGTTGAAAATTATGTATTTTTAGGGTTTATAATTTGTTGATTTGGTAAAGCGAGCTTTCTTAATTAATTGTTTGAATTTTGAAATTGGAGGTAATTTTAGTCAAAGAGTGAAATGATTTAGTTTTTGGGGGTGTTGAAGATGTCAACTGATATTAATTAGTTGGTTTTTTTGGATATTAAGTAGGAATTAAGAGGTTTCTTATGGATATCTAGTCAAGGAGAGTGATGTAAAGTGAAAGCAAGCTTGTTATGCCGGTTTTCGGGAGGTTTTGTTGAATAATTTAGGTGTTGGACTTTGATGGATGTTTGATTTGATTACGAGTCGGATTTTGTTGGGTTTGAAGGGTGGCTGATGTTGGTCAATGGAATTTGGAGAAAAGTATTGTGTATGACTTATGATGTTGTTGATCTCTGCGAAAGCATAATTTAAGCGTAAATAAGTTGTTATACGAGGTTTTAGTGTGCTTGTCCCGAGATGTGTTGTTTTTGCAGTGTAGGGTTTAGGGTATTATTGGGGGGGCAGGAATGTGGTGTTTTGGATGACGGGATGGGGTGAGTAGTTATAGAACACGGGTGTGTGTCCAAGTGTCGGACTGTTATTTTTACGAAAAATATGCACGTTTTGGCTTAAAATACCCTTGTCCAAGTATCGCCTGTCGGAGACGGGTACGTGAGAGAATACGGAGTTTCGGAGTAACATACACGGAATAACTAGATTCGGCTAATAAGCTTAGATGTGCTTTTCTAAATGTTGGTTTGTTGTCAGTCCCTTATGAGCATTATATGGGGTTATACATACCTTAAATCTAATTTATACTTACTCGCATCACTAATGCACGAGCTATGGTACTCAAACTCGTTTAAAAGTATCCGGCACCGCTGCGTGTGCAAGCCTCGGACTCTGCTATTTTTTGAAAAATCCACACTTAAAAAGAGGTTTTCAAGGACCATGTCCATGTTTGAGTGCCGAGTGTCAGGCACAGGTTAGTCGGAGTAGCATATGCGACAACTTTACGTGGAAGGATGATGGAGTTTAATGAAGTGCAGAATTATTTGATAGTTTTTTGTTTGGACATATTATCAACCTGATAACCACGTTCTAGCTTCTATTGAGTCTGTTAGTGGGCCAGATTTTCAATTCGTAGATGTGGTTATTTTCCTGCTGCTGATTTTGGAGTCCAGATTTAGCTTGTAATTTTTTTCCCCATTTTTTTTTTCTGACTTGGGAAATTGTCTGTTTGCAGTGTTTGCATCTCTCTGCAGTAGATTGCCTACTGTCAGAGAAGGGGAAGGTTCTATGTTGGTACAACGATAATTGTTCTTTTCTTGTTTGTTATTTGGCTGGTAAGACCGCAAGAGATGCGAAAAGCTTCCTGATTAGTGAGCAGAAATGGAAATTTCTGCTCTTTTAACGTCAGCAGGGATCAATATAGGCATTTGTGCTGTGCTTATCTCTTTGTATTCTATATTGAGAAAACAACCGAGCAATAAGAGTGTTTACTTTGGACGTAGATTAGCACAGAGCCGATCAAAACGCCGTGATGATCCTCACTGGTTTGACCGATTTGTACCTTCTCCTAGTTGGATACTCAAGGCCTGGGAGACATCCGAAGATGTGATAATGGCTATTGGAGGACTCGACGCGGTTGTGTTTGTGAGGACACTTGTGTTCAGGTGATTAGTCCTTGATTCTAAAACCTCCTTCAATATTGTTTGTGTGCCTCACATTTTGACTCTTTTTGCTCGAGTGTCGTCCTAGTGTTGTAGGTGTTTCTGAATCGATAGTTTACTCTCTAGCACATTGCTGTGCTGTTATGGGGAGCGTTGAAGAATTTGACGACTGAGCGTGTTTGTATTTTCACTCACTCAGTCAGCCTTTACCTTTGTTTGGGAGTGGTCGTAGTTGCAATATCCTGCTGCCTTGGAAGTTAGAGCTGCCAAAAATGAGCGGCTTGCATATTGCCTATATTGTGGAGTGTGTAGAATTCAAATTCAATATGTGATTAATTATCTTCAATAGAAATCAAGGGCATGGGAAATTATACATTCGAGGATCCAGTCCATGATGGCAGTACAGATCTACAGTCGGGACTGTGTTAGTACTTGAGTTACTTGACCAGGATTACTTAGCTATCTAGGAGCCAAGGAAACTGCATTGTGGTACTCGTATTGGAATGGGGTGCCTTGGAAACCTTCCAAAGTTGCCAAGTGGAAAACCATCTAGTATTATTATTCGACATATATATTATGTAGCTCGGCTAGGAATTTCATGGATTGAAAGTTGAAACACTAGCATAAGGGAAAATTATATAATTATAAATTCATAATAATAGGCATCAAGTGCGTAATTAAATACAGTTCCTATTAGTCTGTTACTATCCCGATATGCAATTAAACAAGGCCTTTTAGCTACTGTTTGCATGGTTCAAAATTTCGACATCAGTCGTAGTCGTGGTATCTGTGTAATCGGTCCTTTGATGATGTCTTTCTAGTAGATGTTGTTTATGTTAAGCAAGTAGTTTGGCTTTTAATGTTGCTATATTTCTTTTGTAGTATCCGAATTTTCTCCATTGCTGCTATAGTGTGCATTGCTATTGTGCTCCCGTTGAACTATTATGGATACGACAGGGACCACAAGCTATATTCTTCTGAATCCCTGGAAGTTTTTACCACTCAGAATGTCAAGGAAGGATCTCGATGGTATGATTGTTTTTTTCCCATTAACTGCTGCTAGTGTTTTTTTTTTTCATCCATTTCGTATGAAAATGTCTCCTTTTATTTTTATTTTATTTTATTTTTCTTTTGTAATGATTGTTAGTTTATTTCGATACTTAGTGGAGAATTATGAGGTCATTTGCGAAATCCATTGTTGTTCGTTTTTTTCTTTCCCCCCCCCCCTGCAAATCAACTTGCAGGTGAGCGTGGTACTTTTCATTCAGGTCGGTTTTTTGGGTGTAAACTCACTTCTTGGAGGTACTTTTGTTCTGCACGTATGCTGTAAATCAACAAGGGCCGTACAGTGTTGTACTTGTAAAATGCTGGCAAATTGATTTGTTTTTACCTTAGTTTTTTCCGCGTGAATGCTCTCCAGCAACAAGGATCATATGATGTTATGGCTTATATGATGCTGGTTAGTTTAATTATTGTTGCTCTTCATGTTTTCAGGCTCTGGGCTCATTGTCTTTCACTGTATATTATTTCTTGCTCCGCTTGCATTCTTCTATACTTCGTAAGTACAGAGTTAAATTTATGACTATCCATCTAAATTTCTTGTACACAATGTTCGTTTTGCCTTTGAAGCAACTTATAATGTTTGTTCCTTATCTTGAATTTGCTGATACGTGCCAGGAGAGTAAAAACATTATTAGGATGAGGCTTGCCTATATTAAAGGATTTGCTGAAGATTTAAGTCAATTTGCGGTTCTTGTTCGTGGTATCCCATGGTCTGCGGAGGAGTCGTTTAGTACCATATTGAAGAATTATTTTACGAAGTATTATCCATCTACTTATGTTTCCCACCAGATGGTTTATCGATGTGGGAAAATTCAGGAGCTGATGGTATGCAAGCTTGCCTGGTTTAATTCCTTATCAGCTGCTCTTAGCTAATGCCATATATGTTTACTTTAAGAACTACTTTTCATTATATATGCATGGTTTTTTGTGAGCTTTCAGACCTTGACTTCTGCAATCAAACTAAAAAAATTACTTCGTGCTTTGTGAAATTTTTGATAACAAGAAATAACGTTTGACAAAAAGCTTGTCTGGGCAGCTAGTGCTGCAGCCTCCAACTTGGAGGCAAAGAATTCAAATTCTGGCTCTTGTACGCTCATCAATTTGATGGTTGGACTGACCGACTGAGATAGGCTTGAAGGCTGTTATTGTTTCAATCTGAAAAGGGTTTATTTTTTGGACTCAAGATTGACTGGGATGGTCTAGTTGTGCCCACCGGCCCACCCTCACAACAACAAAAATAACGACAACAGCAACTAGAGCCTTAGACCCAGAATGATCTTGGTTGGCTAACTAAACTGAATTTTTATGGGACTGTATGAATATGTTGATGCCTTTTCTTACTTGAGAGAAAAAAAAAGAATAGACTGGAGTATACCCTCTCTGCTCTAAATAATACCATATGGATGAAATGAAACTGCTGTTGCTGACAAGTTGAAAACAAAACTGGTACGGTTTTAGCAAGTCCTTGTCAGCCTGATCTTACAGGAGTGTAATTTTGAGTTGTTCGGTGGTTCAGTATGACTTTTTTTTGCTCCCTTCCTCGAAAAATTCCCTTGCAGTTAGTAACCCACACTATGTGCTTGCAGAAAAATGTCAAGGAGATGTATGATGTTCTCTACCATGATAACTTTCCAAGCTGCCACTCTTGTGGTTTCTCCAGAAGTCGTCCAAATGTATTCAATGTTCTTGTTAATGAGCCTGAAGCGATTGATAAAGGGAAAATTGATATCCGCAGTCTAAATTTACGTGCGAGAGGAAAGGTCAGACTCAATTTTTAATTTTCTTGCTTCAATTTTTGTGTTGGCATCTATATCTGTAAACTCATATTTCTTCTGCATGCATTACACCGTGTCATTAAACCTCTCCCCTCTTTTATTGTGGTTTAGAGAGGTGAACTAACAGTTTGTGGTGTTGCCATCCATGTTTTGTTGTACGGTACCATTTTGTAATTTTGCTGTATTCTCTCTCTTTACTTTTTGGTTGGGGATTTCTTCAATTTCTTTAATTTACCCAGGAATGTGAGAGGAAAAAGGAGGGGACTGGGGGAGTAGGATGTGAAATGAACTCTTTGTGATTTACATGTAGTCTCTCCCATCTATTTCAATCGTATTCCGCGCACCTTAATTGTTTTATTTTGGAACTGGTTATTCCTTGAATGCCTTCACACACAGTCCAACATAGGTCTGCACAGTACTTGGTTTTTAATTCAGTGAAAAATCAAAGGAGGTTGTGGTGAGGTCTGTGAGGAATTATAGGCGAAACCTATTAAGCCCTAAGACACTGCCATTCATGTCTTATTCATTGTCTATTAGCCACACTGCCATTTATGTCTTATTCATTGTCTACTCGCAAATTTGATTGTCTTTGTGCAATTGTATTTATATCTTCCTGTCTGATTTGATGGTCTCTGTGAGCATGGGTAACTACCTCCGTCTTTCACAAATTTGACTCTTTTCCATACTTTGTGTTCATATACCCGTGGTCCTTACTCTTTAGTTTCTACGGTATTCTTGGTTAATTATCTTATCAGTTATTAGTTGCAATGTTTTTTTTCCCAGGAGTGTCCAGCTGCTTTTGTGATTTTTAAAACCCGGTATGCTGCCTCAAGTGCTGCAAAGGCTCTTCAATCATCCAATCCAATGTTGTGGGTCACACATCAGGCCCCCGAGCCTCGTGATGTGTATTGGCAAAACCTTGCGATTCCCTATAAACAGTTCTGGCTTCGCAGGACAGCTACAGTTCTTGCAACGGCTGCTTTCTTGGTTTTCTTCATTGCACCCGTCACTCTTGTGCAAAGTTTGGCTAATCTAACTCAGCTCCAGCAGATGTTTCCGTTCTTGAGAGGATTATTGAAGAAGTAAGTAGCAATCAATATACTATAGTTTTTGTTTTAGTAGTTGCAGTTTTTGTGACGGGTTTCGCTCTATTACTTAATATTTGACCATTTTGACCTGGCGTTAGGCTGCCTAGACTCCTACAGGGCTACAGGTCAATTTCTTTTTAAATGGTCCAGATTACACAACTGTTTGATTGAAGGGTCTCAATTTAACATTTTTAAATAATGGATAAATATTTTAGCTCTTTTTGTACTATAATTTTTATCCTCCCATTACTTTAATCGGATATGGACCTCCAAGAAGTAGAGAGGACCCTGGTGTGTTGGCAACTTGGCATGTTGCATATATTTGGCCATAATGAGTTAGTGAGTTATGAAATGGTTCGTCATTAATACAACTGGAAACCAATCCAATTTAACCAGAATCTCCACCCATATACCCATAACCCCTCAAAAATAAAAAAGTTGTTCTTAGAAAAATTAACTTGTTTCATAATATAAGCTGTTTTCGTTTTCCTACGTTTTTCTCTCATATTTTCGTTCATATTTTCCTAGTAACCTAAAGGCTTTCTACAATTCCAATGACATTCTCAAAGAACATGTCTGAAATGGATTTACTGTGTGGTTGTAGACTATAGTTTTATGGAATTCCTATTTTCAACTGAAGATAGTCAATTAATTAATGATCAATAATTTTTTCTACCGTTCTCTTAATTCTTATGATAATATCTTAAATAAGTTATATTGTGAAATGAAAGTTATCTAAAACCATTAGATAACTGCTGCATGACTTGGGTCGTACTCGTTAATATTATGAGGAGTGTCTTATATAAGAATAAATGATTTAGTTAAATGTAGATATTAGCGACTCCTTGAAACAATGCACTCTTGAACTCTACTATTTTGGATACTAAAGATTCTCTAAATATACTTTTACACAAGTTGGGTCATTTTATTTCCAGCATCTTTTATTAGTGATTATTATGATATTATGATCGCTCAAAGCTAAATAACAATTTACTTGAGCACTTCCCCCTAGCTTTCAAATAACATATATTCTTATCTGAATAACACACTATGATTTATCTAGGAGCTTGATTTATAACCTTAGAATCACATCATCACCCCTCATCAATCATCATCCACACGTTGGATACCAGTTCCAAATCTCTGGATTTCTGGTCGAGGAGGTATTGAAGCCTTCCACGAGCATGCAATTGGGCTTTGAAGTTGGTCATGACCGTGTCTAACTACTACACTCAGTACAGTAGTTTTTTTTATCACATTTGTGCATTTGATGGTCTCGCTTACACCTGGACATCCTAATCAACATTAGCTGGTGTTTTTCTATATAACGTGTAATTTCCATTTCCAACGGGGCCAAAGACTCTTTATCTCGGCTTTGAAATATAATGGAATAAAGTATGCTTCTAATAGTCTAATAGAAAAGACTCCGATGCATTTTTTTATGCAATTTTCATTATAAGCCATGTTAAATTGACCTCTTTGTGTTTTTAATTGCGTCTCTAACTCATGTGTAACATTGCACTCATTGGAATCCCTTACTCCATCACAAGCGGGAGCCATTGAGGGCTTGAGACATTTGGATAATGTTGTTGTATTTGTATGCGTCTAACCGACTGTGATCTTATGCAGCTCTACTCCCGAATATTTGTGTTTTGTCTGACCAAAATTTTATGCAATCTCTGTTGATGGAAACTGTTGTGTTGCATGTATGCAGGGTACACCTTTTTCTCATAAGTTGTAATCTCATTATTGAATTATCGTCCAGTGGTTTAATTGTTCTCTTCTTATCAGGAAATACATGAGCCAGCTGGTAACAGGGTACCTGCCTAGTGTGATTTTGGTGTTGTTTTTCTACACTGTCCCGCCGGTGATGATGCTTTTTTCAACTATTGAGGGGTCAATTTCTCGAAGTGAGAGGAAAAGAGGTGCCTGCTGTAAAGTGTTGTTTTTCACCATCTGGAATGTGTTCTTTGTGAACATTGCATCTGGGACTGTGCTCAACAAGCTAGATGTGTTTTCACAGCCAAAAAACATACCATTACAGTTAGCATCTGGAGCAGTGCCGGCAGCGGTAGGGTTGTGTGACTTGTGTCTCTTCTTTAAATCTTCTTCTATCTCATAATATATTGCCATAACTTGTAGCATGTTTCTCTTTTCTTGCATTCACGTCTGAGAGATGTTGTGAAGATGAAACAGAACAAAGGAAAACCTTAGTAAAGAAAAATATAAAATACATTTCCAAAGTCCTACATCATGTTGCACTTGTTTCTTAATAATGCACATATACTAAGCCTAGCCCTCTTAATATTGCACATATAGGATCAAAATATTCATGTCAATAGAAATTAGCATGTCACTCTTTTCTCGCATTCATGTCTGAAAGATGTTTGAAGATGAAACAGAGAAAATTGAAATATTGAAGTAGATAAAGTGCATTTTCCGTTATAAACCTGGTCTCTGAACAACCCTCCGGCACTTGGGTGATTTCATGGTCATTTATCCACATCTATTACCTTCAATCTTGTGGCCGTACATGAATCTTTCCGCTCAGAGTATTCTGTAATGAACTTGCATCTGGATAAATGACCTGAAAATTTTGTCCCATCTGTGTTTTTGTCATGTTCGCTGTGTTTGCGGCGCCACCTTGAGTATCAGGAGTCTTAAATCCTGATTATTTACATGGCATATGTGCAGGTCAAGTTCTTCATGGCTTACGTGCTGACCTCGGGATGGACAAGTTTAGCATGTGAGCTCGTGCAACTATTCCCCCTTCTCTGCAACATTATATATAAGTTCATTCTTAGAAAGAACTACGGTCCATATGATGGAGGCCTCACTTTCCCATATCATACAGAAATTCCAAGAGTTCTCTTATTTGCACTTCTGGGTTTCAATTTTGCTGTATTGGCGCCTTTGATTCTTCCCTTGCTGCTCGTTTATTACTGCCTTGCTTATCTCGTATATCGCAATCAGGTGCGTTTTTTCCCTCTTCTAGTTTGCCTATACTGATTTCTCTTTTGTTAAACCGACCAACAAACCCAACACAATTTTGACAGTCATCACAGTATCTTGATGAATTTGGATTGCTGTATTTTCCCATTTTTTGACGGAGACAACCTCACCATAATTCAAAGCTCCGCTACCTTCTTTATTTTGGCACTGAATTTTGTGTTTGCAAATCATTTTGCAGATGCTCAATGTTTATATCACAGAGTATGATAGTGGGGGGAAGTATTGGCCCATTGTTCACACCTCAACTATATTCTCTTTGGTTCTGGCTCAAATTATGGCTATTGGTCTCTTCGCGTTGAAAGATTCGACAGCCTGCGTGGGTTTCACTATTCCTTTGACAATTTTAACCCTTCTATTCAATGAATATTGTAGGCGAAGGTTTCTGCCTGTATTTGATGATATTGCAGCTGAGGTAACATTCAAACAATTACAGCTCTTATCTAACCATGGTTAAAATTCGCTAGAAGATGATGGCATAGGTGTATAGCACTCAAAGATTATATTTTAGCTTGATAACCGATATTTCAAAATGTCACTGGCAAACCGCTAGTTAGTCTATGCAAGCAAATCTTATCTTAGGTTATAATACTTTTTAAACAAAAAAACAGTTGTGATTGTATTGCAAATATCACTCAAAAACTATGCATGCATTTTTGTAAAAGGAGGTTATTAGAGAGAACCTGGCCAATATACATGAAAAATTCAAATCCAAACAAATTTAAAACTCAAAACAATTGAGGAACTAATGCATCCCTTAAAACATTATTGTCGCAGCTTGTCACACAACATTCTAATGCCGTGATTTTTGAAACTCGATTACATCCACTAATTTTGATTAGAATGAATAATTTCATTTGTCATGTGATTGCAGGTTCTCATAGATTTGGATCAGCAAGATGAACAAGGCGGTCGGATGGAGGAGCTACATCAACAAGTCCAATCTGCTTATTGTCAGCTTGATTGGCTTGCTTATGGATCCACGAGAACGAAAGTACCTTACCTTTCTGATGATGAAGATTGTTGGAGAAGATACACACAAGAACTCAAACCAGGTTCATTTTCTTTTCCCATTTGCGGATCGAAGGAGTTGCTAAAAAGCAAGACCAACAAAAAGGTCTTAGCCTAGTGGTTAAGACTGTGGTATAGTGACAATAGGTCACGGGTTCGAATCCCCCTCGCCCTATATTGTACTGGTCTTGTGCTTCATTTGCCAACAAAAAAGTAAAAATAAAAACCACCACCAACAGTACAACAAATTTCCAAAGAAGAACCGAGACAATCAAAACCAAAAATAAATTAGACAACTTTACAAGATAACCGAAACAATACAACAATCTAAGGAGAGCAAATCTATTAGTCTATTATCATCACAAAGTGTCGCTCACTTCGTGTAACATACTGGTTTTTCTCAACGTGTTTATTGTTGCAGGAGGTGACTTTAGTCAAGAACTTCGAGCAATGGGATACAGTCAAGAACTTACACCAAGTGAATATAGTCAAGAACTTAGAGCAACTGAGTACAGTCCAGCAATTAGAGTTGATCAACCCATTCAAGTAGATAACCCGCGTCCTGCAAACCACAGTACAGATGTGCAAGGAAAGAAATCTTAGTACATAGTTGATTGGTCCATATCTTGTCGCAAAATGTACAGTCGACAATGTGAACACTACGCTGCCCATACAAAATGTATGGACGGCCGTACATCCCACATAAATCTTGAACCCTTCTTAGTAGACGGCTCATGAGCTCATACTACCTGAAAGAGGAACCATTAGAGAACATTTCTCTAACTCTTTCTACCTTTCATGCTTAATCTCGTACTATAGTTTTGTAACGCTGAAAGGAACATTGAACTTCTCTTGTGCACTTCGTACTCTTTGATGCTCGGAATTTTGTTCAAATGGATCAGGTTTCAAACAATCCAATTAACTCCAGGAAAATCGAGTACAAAAAAATACCTACATATTCGATCTTTCTTTGAGCTCGTTTCTATATATTAGCACCATAGTTTGTTAAAGGTTGAATCTAAAAAAACTTGGCCGTAGTTTAATAAGCTAAGGTTTTAAAGAAAGGAATATGGTCGTTGTCATAAACTCACAGTCCATGTTGTATTACAGAATAAAAATCAAACAAGTTTATTGGTACTACTAGTGTACTCCGATCTACCCGTGTTTTTTTCATATACACTCGATTTTTCAAAATTACATATCGGACCCCTAAAATCAATACAAATATCCCAAATGCTAAAATATTACATTTTAAAAATTATAATTGGCGGTTTTAGTTGATTACTCATCCAAAATACGTAGAATATCAATATAATTCTTATTTACTCATCAACGTACAAGTTTTTGTGACAATATGTATTCATTAAAAACCTCGTGAAAATTGGAAAGTTTATTATCACACTAAAACATGGATGGTTTATGGTTTACGGATAGCAAAGAACATAGATTTAAGAACTATATCCCTTAGACAAACGGGTTAATGAGGTTGAGTCCATTCAGATTTTGGTTATTTAGGCATGCAGGAATTCTGCCGTGACAGTCATGGGTTTGAGGTCATTTTTGGATAGGTTTATTAGTTATTTGAGGATAATGATCAATATGCGAAAAAGAACATTCGTATCAGGTTTATTAAGGTCAGATCAATTAGTTTAAAATAAATCGTTTAAGTTATTGATGATCCATTGTTGAGAAGTATAAGGTAGTTTACTGTCAAACAAGAATCAATATATAATTTTATTTGGAAACTTTTGAAGTAAACATTGAATTTGAGATATATTAAGTTAAATGAAAAATATATTTTGGGAAAAAGTTGATGACTCTTAAGTATTAAGAGAAAGTAATGAACCTCCATTTCATTCTTAGAAATGGAAACAATCCTTACTCGACTTCAGGGTATTATAACATTCTCAATGAGGTTGAACGAAACACATGACATAGCACTGAAAGTTAACATTCTTGTGATGAACCCTATGCCAAAAGACTCTAAGAGAAACAAAAGGAGATTTTCACTAAAGTTGTCTCAATTAAAGCTAGCAAATAATTAAGACAACATGAGCTTAAGGTCATATTTTTCTGGACTTGCTGAATTAAACTGAACTGAAATTATATGAGTTATACAATATACTGAACGGTCTGAACTTATAAAAGTTGAGTTAAGATGCACTTATAAGAGCTAAACTGAATTTACAGTAGCTGTATTTATATAAAAATTATGTACGAATCGAACTAAACATTTTTTTAGCAAAATTATAAAAATGAACTAAACTAAACTTATAAGAGTTAAACTAAACTTATATAAGCTAAATTGAATTTAAATAGTTAAAGGAAGTGACTTTAAGCCAAAAGAACATAGCCTAACCGCGATTATAAATTATATAAGACTTACTCCCTCCCAGCCACACCAAAGGTAACATTGGGCTTTTCACATTTGTCGAGGCGCGTTTTGCGACGTGAATATCTTTAGTTACACATTATTAAAAATTATAATAATTTGATATTCTTGTAGCATTCATGATTATGAATCAAACAAGATCTCGCATGACTATATTTTCTCTTATATATTACAAATAATACTAAAGATTCTCCGCACCCATGAATAGTGCAAAAAGCCCAATGTTACCTTTGGTCTGGATGGGAGGGAGTATTTATTAGTAACTAATACTTGTAGTATATATTATCGAGGCAACAACTTGTGCATCATTGGGGACAAATCAATACAATTAGACCCGGGTGAGTATACATGAAAACAAAACAAGACAAAGATTAAATAATAATCAAATCCAACATTAAATAAATAATTATTCTGACTGTAGAAATAAAAGAGATGCTAGTCCTAGAAAGACAAGCACAAAAATCCCTTATTACATTCTAATATGATTAATTCTTCTCAATTTTATAACACATTTTCCTAACTTTATAGCTCACACTCCAATTTATTTCACATTTTTTAATACTATAAATAATTAAAAATAATTACTATTTTGAGCCTTTAAGGGATTTGCTTATCTTTTAGCTAATATCATTTTCCTACTTCATTTCATTCTTCAATTCCTCTCACTTTCCCATCTTTCTTACTCTACATGTTTTTTAAACAAATTAAAGACTACTCAATGCAACAAGTTAAGTTAAATAAAACATCCATCTATTATATCATACTATCAATAATTATTCTTCTTAGCAAAACATCAAAGTTATAAGCTTAGCTGGTAAGGTTCTGAGGCGAGTTTTCAAATTAAAGATCGCTCAAAAAGGAAAATGGGAAGAGCTCCTTGTTGCGATAAAGCTAATGTGAAGAAAGGTCCTTGGTCTCCTGAAGAAGATGCTAAGCTCAAATCTTATATCGAGAAGCATGGCATGGGGGGAAACTGGATCGCCTTGCCTCAGAAAATCGGTATTAACCTACTTCTTAATAATTCTTATTATTATCGGTAGCTTTAGGGTTGGCTAGTAAGGACAGTCACCCCTAAAAAATTAACGATATATATTATTTTTATAAAAAAAATACTCTTTTTTCGATTAAATTCCTTCTAAAATAAAATTCTCATTTACATATTTTTTTTGTTTTGATCGACCTTTTAAATTTCGAATATGTTACTAAGGTAAAAACTAGTAAAGGGGTTAACCTAGCATGATAAATTTAGGATTTAAGGTTTTAAATAGGCAAATTAAAGTTTTGAAATACAAAAAATCTTAGTTTTTTTAGTTTTAAAAAGTCCATGTAACTAATATGTGGTATTATACATATTATATACTCCCTTCGTCTCAATCATTTGTTTGCCTTTGATTAAAATACTCCTCACAAAAAATATAAAAGACAAACAAATGAATGAGACGGAGGGAGTATTACATACATAATATAAACATTTTCTCCCAAGGCAAATAAAAAATAAAAAATGGTAATAATAAAGGGTTTCTAGTTGGATTTTTACGTAATTTGTGCATAAATTAGTAGTTTGTTTTAATTTGATCAGATTATATATGTGAATATTATTATTAGGGCTTAAGAGATGTGGAAAAAGCTGTCGGCTTAGATGGTTAAACTATCTAAGGCCTAACATTAAACATGGAGGATTTTCTGAAGAAGAAGATAAGATTATCTTAAGCCTATATGTGAGTATTGGGAGCAGGTATGGCTTCACCTTTAATTCCATCAATCTTATAATTGATGTCGAAAACTTTATTCGAGGGTGAGATTAGACCCCTTAAGTTTTAAATAATGCAGTAATTAGATCGCTTAATTTTAACCATGACGAGACATTCTACGGTTACACATATAAGACAGGCATATTTATAATCCACAAATGTTATCTTATTATGGATATTATGAGGATAATTTTAATTTAGTTGATGTTTATATTGTTTTCCGAGCAAAATAAAAAATTTACAAATAATATATAATCGGATTGGATTATACAAATGAAAATGAAAAATGTAATCATTTGGATGAACAGGTGGTCTATAATTGCAGCACAGTTACCAGGAAGAACAGATAACGATATTAAGAATTATTGGAACACGAGGTTGAAGAAGAAGCTCTTCGCGAAACAACGAAAAGATCAACAAAATGCTCGGAGAGGGAGTAACCTAATCATAAAACAAGAGTTGAATGATTATAGCATTGTGCATCAAAATCCTTTAATAACCTCTAATACTACTATTTTCAACAATAATAATCAACAAATTCCATATTATTCCCAACTTTCAATGCCAATCACAACATCTCTTCCTACTTTTCCAAACCAATGTGAGCCATTTCAATGTCTAGATGATCACATATCCATTAGGAAAATGTTATTAAAGGTAGGGCAAAATTATAATACAACCAATAATAATAATAATAATAATAATAATAATAATAACCCTTCATATAATTTTGATAACTCTTACCACATTATGTCTCAAATTAATAATAACCTTCATACTAATAACTATCAACAACTTGAACACAACACAATTGTTTCTTCTACTACTCTCGCTGCTGATACTACTACTACTACAAACGAAATGCAAAACCCTAGCGATAATCTTGAAAGTATAGGTGTAAAGATGGGATTACTAGGAGGCCAAAACACTACATTTCCGGTCGAGCTCGAGGAGTTGATGAGTAGCAACCCACAAAGGGTAGATGGACTTGAGTTCTTGTATGGTGATTATGGGAACAATTTGGTTAATAATAATAATAATAATGATGATGGATTAAGCTTAGATACTACTACTAATTGTGGTGAAAGCTCATCATTAAGGTGGGGTGAAATGAGTTCTTTGGCTTCTTTTACTAGTAATTTGGTTTCTGAATGTAGTAATAATGTGTTACTTCAAGGAATTGAAGAAGTAACTCAATTTGAAGAGGACTTGGAATTTTCCTCAAAATTATAGTATTTGGTTTTAATTATTTTGTGTAAGAAAACATGTTTGTATGTGTATAAGAAAATTGGTTTTTGAGGATGATCATGAAAGTTTTTTTAATGAGATTGTTAATACTAAGTCTTAATTTATCATATATTTAGCTGTAAGTTTATTCTCCCATTTCTCGATTTTTTTTTAATTGTATAGTTTAGTTTTATTATACTCTCTCTGTCCCGGTTATTTGTTTGCCTTTTTTATTTTTTGTGAGAGGTATTTTAATCAAAGACAAACAAATGACAGAGATCCGAACATTTGTTTGTCTTTTTAATTCTTTGTGAGAAGTATTTTAATTAAAGGCAAATAAATGATTGAGATAGATAGTAGTAAACTTGTTATACACATCGCTCACAAATTTAAAATGTCGAATTGTAAATTTGACTTTACCATATTTTTCATTATAGATAGTAGGGAAGGAGTTGTTCCTTCTATTGCAATATACAAGTTTTGGGATAAAATCTTAACATTTCTTTCCCAAATTCTTGTTTAAGATAGACATATTCGTATTTAACTCAAAACGGGTTTCGTAGCGGAGTATTCTAAAAAACATAATACCTTGGAAGTAGGGAAACTTGTCTTATTCTTCTAAATACTCCATTGTTTGGCTTGTTTTAAGTTTAAGACGAATATATCCGTTTTAAAAGAGATTAGTTGTTCAAAGTAAACTACAATCTTCACTTCTTATCGGTGTACATGCATGCTATGTACTCATATAGTCATATATACTCGTAATAGAGTAACGGAGGGGAATTAGAACCGCATACCTATTATTCACAAAACACAATATTTCTGTCTTAAATAAATGTTAGACTAAGAACTCTAATCCAACATATGTACGTACAATATAAGCTAAGAATTTCTCATCCTTAGGTATGGAAGAGTATGATTACACTTAAATCATGTCCATGTCCAAGTGGCGGATTTTGGAGTCGGCGATAAGAGGGATCGAGTTTTAAACTATTAACCTCATATGTGAAGATTCAATATTCTATCATCGAGTCTACTAGGGCCGAAATGCCAAATGATAATATAAGACAGAAATATGAAAAATCACCAAAGTCTGGCCTTCTCTCAACATAACTAAGATCTTTCACCTATGTCCATAGTAATTAGCAATCACAAGACGCAGTTAAAAAGTAAATTAACATGTAACTATCTACTATAGGGAAGTAAGGAAATGAGGGTACGTACTGTAATATGTCTACTGGTTGGTGAATGTATTAGAATCCTATGAAGAATTTAAGAAGACATTTGGTTAAACTTTTAGGTGAATTTGTGTTTCCACTTTCCACGCTTGAAAGTGACAGTTTATGTCAACTCCAAAAGGTGTAATCATACAACCAAAAGTAAACGAGCTATAACATACCTGGATACATGTACAAAAGTAAATGAGGCAAGTGCAGTGCTCCATTTACCCTTCACTTGCTCTTTGTAAGGAAAGCTTGACATGTCTTAAGCTTGCGACGGGTCTATCATACATCTGTTTTATAATACCGTCAACTGATCAAAAGAGAATAACTCAAAGTTAACTTGATGACAGCGGATATGTGTGATGATTGTATTACGATTACACTTGTGATTGATTATGTTTATGCTGGCTGAACGTGTGTTGGAATTGTTTTGTATCTCTTCCGTGATCCATACGATATTTTCGGCGTATGGTGAGTAGTCTGGCAGGTGTTTGATTGTTGCTGATGATTCTTACTGTTCTAGATGCCGGGCTTGGATGCGGAGGACTTATCGAGTCCTAGTGTAGCTAGTAGTTGGGTCGTATTGTTATTTTGTATTAGAATGAGTTTTGAATTGTATCTTTTGTACCTTCACTTAATAAAATAGATTAATTTTTATGATATTGACGTTATTATATGTACTATCACGGGAAACCAAGATGATATCACTTCCATCTACCTTGGCCGGGTAAATGAGAGTGTTACACCACCCGCGTCCTTGTGTTTGAGTGATTTACTGCCATTTCTGACCCAGGGCCACAAAATACCGAAAATCGAGTATTATAGGCTGTAATTTGGACCGTACGGGATGTCGTACTAGGCTGTGTTTCAGTTTCTCACGATTTTTGTACCACGTGTCCTGGGACGTGGTAGAAGTTACCATGTTCGATTAAACCATTAGATAACACGTATTTATCCATTTTCTCGATAAAGCGAGTTACTCCCCGAAAAACATTATATCGCATACGGACACCCTAAAAAATCCTCCGTTTATGCTCAAAATTTGTGTGGGAGCTTTATCTGAGCCAATAAAATGTTTGTGTTATTTACTACCATTTCTGACCCAGGGCCACAAAATACCGAAAATCGTGTATTAATAGGCTGTAATTTGAGCCGTTCGGGAGGTCGTATTGGGTTGCGTTTCAGTTTCTCATTATTTTTGAACCACGTGTCCTGGGCCGTGGTAGAAGTTACCATGTTCGATTAAACCATCAGATAACACGTATTTATCCATTTTTTCGATAAACCGAGTTACCCCCGAAAAACGTTTATCGCATACGGAAACCCTCAAATCTCCTCCGTTTATGCTCAAAATTTGCGTGGAAGCTTTATCTTAGTTAATAAAATGTTTGTGTGACTTACTGCCATTTAATTTCTGACTCGGGGCCACAAAATACTGAAAATCGTGTATTATAGGCTGTAATTTAGGCCGTTCGAGAGGTCGTACTAGGCTGCGTTTCAGTTTCTCACGATTTTTTTACCACGTGTCATGGGAAATGGTAGAAGTTATCATGTTCGATTAAACCATCTGATAACACGTATTTATCCATTTTCTCGATAAACCTAGTTACCTCTGAAAAACGTTTATCGCATACCGACACCCTCAAATCTCTTCTGTTTATTCTCTAAATTTACTGCCATTTCTGACCCGGGCCACAAAATACCGAAAATCAGGTATTATAGGCTGTAATTTGGGCCGTTCAGGAGGTAGTACCGGGCTGCGTTTCAGTTTCTCACGATTTTTGTACCACGTGTCCTGGGACGTGGTAGAAGTTACCATGTTCGATTAAACCATCAGATAAAATGTATTTATCCATTTTCTCGATAAACCGAGTTACTTCCGAAAAACGTTTATCGCATACCGACACCCTCAAATCTCTTCCGTTTAATCTCTAAATTTGCGTGGGAGCTTTATCTGAGCCAATAAAATGTTTTTGTGATTTACTGCCACTTCTGATCAGGCACACAAAATACCGAAATCGTGTATTATATGGTGTAATTTGGGCCGTTCGGAAGGTCGTATTGGGCTGCGTTTCAGTTTCTCATGATTTTTGACCCACGTGTCCTGGGCTGTGTTAGAAGTTACCATGTTCGATTAAACCATCAGATTACATGTATTTATCCATTTTCTCGATAAACCGAGTTACCCCCGAAAAACGTTTATCGCATATCGACACCCTCAAATCTCCACCGTTTATGCTCAAAATTTGCGTGGGAGCTTTATCTGAGCCAATAAAAGGTTTGTGTAATTTACTGCCATTTCTGACCCGGGGCCACAAAATACCGAAAATCGTGTATTATATGCTATAATTTGGGCCGTTCAGGAGGTCGTACTAGGTTGCGTTTCAGTTTCTCATGACTTTTGAACAACGTGTCATGGGCCGTGGTAGAAGTTACAATATTCGATAACATGTATTTATCCATTTTCTCGATAAATCGAGTTATCCCTGAAAAACGTTTATCGCATATCGACACCCTCAAATATCCACTATTTATGCTCAAAATTTGCGTGGGAGCTTTATCGGAGCTAAGAAAATGTTTGTGTGATTTACTGCCCTTTCTGACCTGGGGCCACAAAATACTGAAAACCGTGTATTATAGGCTGAAATTTGGGCCGTTCGGTAGGTCGTACTAGGTTGTGTTTCAGTTTCTCACGATTTTTATACCACATGTCCTGTGACGCGGTAGAAGTTACCATGTTCGATTAAACCATCAGATAACACGTATTTATCTATTTTCTCGATAAACCGAGTTACCCCTGAAAAACATTTATCGCATACCTACACCCTCAAATCTCTTCCGTTTAAGCTCAAAATTTGCGTGGGAGCTTTATCTGAGCTAATAAAATATTTGTGTAATTAACTGCCATTTCTAACCCGGGGCCACAAAATACCGAAAATCGTGTATTATAGGCTGTAATTTGGGCCGTTCGGGAAGTCGTATTGGGCTGCGTTTCAGTTTCTCATTATTTTTGGTACCGCGTGTCATGGGACGTGGTAGAAGTTACAATCTTCGATTAAACCATCAGATAACAAGTATTTATCCATTTTCTCGATAAACCGTGTTTCCCCCTGAAAAACGTTTATCGCATACGGACACCCTCAAATCTCCTCCGTTTATGCTCAAAATTTGCGTGATAGCTTTATCTGAGCCAATAAAAGGTTTGTGAGATTTACTGCCATTTCTGATTCAGGGCCACAAAATACCGAAAATCGTGTATTATATAGGCTGTAATTTGGGCCGTTCGGGAGGTCGTACTCGGCTGCGTTTCAGTTTCTCATGATTTTTGAACCACGTGTCTTGGGCCGTGGTAGAAGTTACCATATTCGATTAAACCATCAGTTAACATGTATTTATCCATTTTCTCGATAAACCGAGTTACCCCCGAAAAACGTTTATCGCATACCGACACCCTCAAATCTCCTCCGTTTATGCTCAAAATTTGCGTGGGAGCTTTATCTGAGCTAATAAAATGTTTGTGTGATTTACTGCCATTTCTAACCCGGGGCCACAAAATACTGAAAATCGTGTATTATAGGCTGTAATTTGGGCCGTTCGGGATGTCATATTAGACTACGTTTCAGTTTCTCACGATTTTTGTACCACGTGTCCTGGGACGTGGTAGAAGTTACCTTGTTCGATTAAACCATCATATAACACGTATTTATCAAATTTTCTCGATAAACCGTGTTACCCCCTGAAAAAAGTTTATCGTATACGGATACCCTCAAATCTCCTCTGTTTATGCTCAAAATTTGCGTGGGAGCTTTATCTGAGCTAATAAAATGTTTGTGTGATTTACTGCTATTTCTAACCCGGGGCCACAAAATACTGAAAACCGTGTATTATATAGGCTGTAATTTGGGCCGTTCGGGATGTCATATTAGGCTACGTTTCAGTTTCTCACGATTTTTGTACCACGTGTCCTGGGACGTGGTAGAAGTTACCTTGTTCGATTAAACCATCATATAACACGTATTTATCAAATTTTCTCGATAAACCGTGTTACCCCCTGAAAAAGGTTTATCGTATACGGACACCCTCAAATCTCCTCTGTTTATGCGCAAAATTTGCGTGGGAGCTTTATCTGAGCTAATAAAATGGTTGTGTGATTTACTTCCATTTCTGACCCGGGGCCACAAAATACAGAAAACCGTGTATTATAGGCAGTAATTTGGGCCGTTCGGGAGGTCGTACTAGGCTGTGTTTCAGTTTCTCACGATTTTTGTACCACGTGTCCTGGGACGTGGTAGAAGTTACAATATTCGATTAAACCATCAGATAACACGTATTTATCCATTTTCTCGATAAACCGTGTTACCCCCTGAAAAAAGTTTATCGCATACGGACACCCTCAAATCTCCTCTGTTTATGCTCAAAATTTGCGTGGGAGCTTTATCTGAGCTAATAAAATGTTTGTGTGATTTACTGCCATTTCTAACCCGGGGCCACAAAATACTGAAAACCGTGTATTATAGGCTGTAATTTGGGCCGTTCAGGAGGTCGTACCTGGCTGTGTTTCACTTTCTTACGATTTTTGTACCACGTGTCCTGGGACGTGGTAGAAGTTACCATGTTCGATTAAACCATCAGATAACATGTATTTATCCATTTTCTCGATAAACCGAGCTACTTCCGAAAAACGTTTATCGCATACCGACACCCTCAAATCTCCTCCGTTTATGCTCAAAATTTGCGTGGGAGCTTTATCTGAGCTAATAAAATTTTTGTGTGATTAACTGCCATTTCTGACCCGGGGCCACAAAATATTGAAAACCGTGTATTATATGCTGTAATTTGGGCCGTTCGGGAGATCGTACTAGGTTGTGTTTCAGTTTCTCACGATTTTTGTACCACGTGTCCTGGGACGTGGTAGAAGTTACCTTGTTCGATTAAACCATCAGATAACATGTATTTATCCATTTTCTCGATAAACCGAGCTACTTCCGAAAAACGTTTATCGCATACCGACACCCTCAAATCTCCTCCGTTTATGCTCAAAATTTGCGTGGGAGCTTTATCTTAGCTAATAAAATGTTTGTGTGATTAACTGCCATTTCTGACCCGGGGCCACAAAATACTGAAAACCGTGTATTATATGCTGTAATTTGGGCCGTTCGGGAGGTCGTACTAGGCTGTGTTTCAGTTTCTCACGATTTTTGTACCACGTGTCCTGGGACGTGGTAGAAGTTACCATGTTCGATTAAACTATCAGATAACATGTATTTATCCATTTTCTCGATAAAACGAGTTACCCCCGAAAAACGTTTATCGCATACCGACACCCTCAAATCTCCTCCGTTTATGCTCAAAATTTGCGTGGGAGCATTATCTGAGCTAATAAAATGTTTGTGTGATTTACTGCCATTTCTGACCCGGGGCCACAAAATACTAAAAACCGTGTATTATAGGCTGTAATTTGGGCCGTTCGGAAGGTCGTACTAGGCTGTGTTTCAGTTTCTTATGATTTTTTTACCACGTGTCCTGGGACGTGGTAGAAGTTACAATATTCGATTAAACCATCAGATAACACGTATTTATCCATTTTCTCGATAAACCGTTTTACCCCCTGAAAAAAGTTTATCGCATACGAACACCCTCAAATCTCCTCTGTTTATGCTCAAAATTTGCGTGGGAGCTTTATCTGAGCTAATAAAATGTTTGTGTGATTTACTGCCATTTCTGATCCGGGGCCACAAAATACTGAAAACCGTGTATGGCTGTAATTTGGGGCGTTCAGGAGGTCGTACTAGGCTGTTGGAGCCAGTGTCCTCCACAGTTAGTGCAATAACATAAATAAATCTCTGTAGGTTCACAGGGTATACTTCGTATAATAATCAGTTGATTAACGTTTATCAATAACGGTTGGCTTGCTAGATAAGTTTGACGTTATTGTCATACTGATGGCGGTAATCGACTGGTCCCTAAAAGTCACACCTATTGGATGTGTTCGAGAGATATGATTATTTGAGAAAATAATTATATTGATGCCTTATAATATGACTAAAAGGTTAGTCAGTGTTTTTGACTAAACGGTTAGTCAATGTGATGATAAAAAAAAATATTTAATACAGATTAAATAATGTTGTTTAGCCGAATTAACAGTAATTCGCGATTAAATATAAAAGGTTATATTTAATTGTCATATATATTGCAAGCTAAATTAAATATAAACTGATACGTTGAATTAGTAAAATTGTAAATATACGGATATTTATAATTAATAATATACGGATATTAATTGCAATATATTAATAGCTAAATATGAACCGAAAATAAAGTATTATAATACTCTAAATTTCGGCCATATGGAGGGTTTTTAGGAAAGAAAATACATTTCCTAATTACACTAGGATACCTTGTGATAGGGGACTATATAAAGAAATTGGTTTCCCTATTTTATTTTTTCTGGAGGAACCCTAATCACAAGTTGAGCCTCCACCATCACATAATTCACAAAAGGAGAGAAAACGGTTTCTCAAGAGTTCTAGCAATCTCAAGGCATATCTTGTTCCATCTAGGGTGTTTTGATTAGGAGAATACCTATTTTGGTATTTGTTCTTAGACCTTTATCGCAAGGACTAAAGGTTATTTCTTAATCCCTTCGTCTTATGCAATTTTGTTTATGACTATTAATCTTATAAGTTAATTTTCATTATAATCCTGTCGATTTAAAGGGTTGTATACGGATACAAATCCCACAAGTGGTATCAGAGCTTTAGGGCTATGAAATTTTTTATATGATTTTCATAAAAATTTGAATTGCATAAATTTTAATAAAAAAAATTTTTTCGGTGCAAATTTTTTTTGGCCGTGTGATTTTTTGTTGTTATTCCATTCGATTATTGTATTATTATTTTAATAGGTTAAGATGATAATATGAGAATTTGTAGATGTTTAGGATTCAATACTGATTGAATTAAAACGTGAATGGATTTGGTTTGATTGTTGATGAACATCAATTTGTGCTTCATATTTTCGGTATCAATGTTTAATAATGATTAGATATTGCTAGTTTGTACCGATCTAGTTAATATAAGCAAAATCGATTTTTCATCCGTTCAATTTTTTTTTTTCACTGTTTCGGCTGCTGTACATAATAAAAAAAAAAAAAAAAAAAATTTCGTCTTTTTCTCGGCCTGCAGTGCTGTTTTTCGTTTTTTTTTGTATTTTTTTTCGGTTTTTCTAAAAAAAAACCGTGACAGTTATTTAGAAAAATAAAAAAAAATTTTTTTTTTTTCGTTTTTCCTGACGGTGAACAGTAACCGTACCGGGATTTTTTTTTTGTGAAGCGGTTCACATTGATACCATATTATTTTAAAGCGGTTTAAAATAATATCGTTGTAATTCATCTTAATTATGAATTTTCATTGGATTTGAATGATATCTCGTGATTAATTACGGAATTATCACGTGATTAGAATGGTGGTTTGGATAATTAATCAATTTAATTTTGCATTGTTTGATTAATTTTTAGTTGATGCTCTTATTATGTTGAATGACGCTTGAATGGTTTATTTTACGCAATTTTGTACAATCGGTTGTAATTTACTAGTGTGGCCTTAGTAGATTAGGTTTTCGTAATGAAGGAAACATAGTCTTGGATGTATTATGAGATCTCGTATCTCCGCTTTGTAATTTTAATTTTCATTATTATTTTTAATTAGAATGTAAATAGGTTTACATCTGTAATTTTAAATGTATTTTGAGAAGATTCGAGACGGAGAGCGGATAGCTCACTCCCGCTACATGGACCAAGATGGAACATCAAGACTCGGGTCCAAGGAGGATTCCAACTTGTATTTTGTTCATTTTGGTAGTTAGGCCACACTAGGTGCTTTATTTTGCGTTTTTCTTATTTTTCTCGTTGCTTTTTCACATGCTAGAATAAATTGCATCATATTCCGCCTAAACCAAACCACCTAAGATTGCATGAAAAATGATTCATATAGGTTGAATATTTTAATCATGGGCATACAGATGTCACTCGCTTTTAGGGCCATCACCTTAGTTAAATCATTCTCGAGTTGTTAGACATTCGTTCACTTAAAATGAATTTAAGTTAAGATGATGGGACCTTCCCTTATAAATTAAAATTGAGACTAGTCTTTATAGGGAAAACTACTATGAGCCCCTTATTCGTCGGAAGTCATAATATGACCCCTTCTACGTTGGGTAAGTAGTGAGT